>PVKU01012494.1:0-34975 GCA_004027475.1 Anoura caudifer
AAATTTGTAGAGGTATAGAAATTTCAGATATTCCACGCAGCAATATTTTCACTGATATATCTTCTATAGCCAAGGACATAATGAAAAGAATAAAAAAACAGGACTGCATCAAATTAAGAAGCTTCTGCATGGTTAAAGAAAACACCTGCACCCTGGCTAGTATGGCTCAGTGGACTGATTGCCAGCCTGTGAACCAGTGGGTCACTGGTTCGATTCCCAAGTCAGGACACATGCCTGCATTATGGGTCAGGTCCCCACTGGGGGGCACATGAAAGGCAACCACACATTGATGTTTCTCTCCTCCTCTTTGTCCTTCCTTCCCCTCTCTCTAAAAATAAATTAAAAAAAAATAAAAAAGTTTAAAATAATATGGAGAAATGAAAAAGGAACCAATAGTATGGGAAAATATATTTGCCAGTGATACCTTGGATAAGAGTTTGGTCTACAAAATATAGAAATAGTTCACATGACTCCATACCTGGAAGATAAATAATTCAATTCATTAATGGACAAAGAACCTGAACAGACACTTCTCCAAGGAGGACAAAGAGAGGGCCCATAGACATATGAAAGGATGCTCAGCATCACTAGCTATCAGAGGAATTCAAATTGAAATCACAATGGGATACCACTTCATCCAAGTCAGATTGGCCATCATAAGCAAATTAACAAAGAATAAATGCTGACTATGTTGTAGGGAAAAGAGGACCCTAGTGCAATGTTGGTTGGAATGCACACTGGTAAAGCCACTTTGGAAAACAATATGGAATTTCCTCAGTGTACTAAAAATGGAACTGCCTTTTGTCCTGCTAATTCCATTGCTGGGATTATACCCTAAGAATCCTGAAACACCAATTCAAAAAAACATGTGCATCCATATATTCATAGCAGTATTATTTGCAGTAGCCAAGTGGTGGAAGAAGCCTAAGTGCCTATCAGTAAATGAGAAGATCAAAAACTATGATACATTTACATGATGTAATACTACATAGTAGAAAGAAAGAATTCTTACCCTTCTCAACAGCATGGATGGAACTGGAGGGTGTTATGTTAGCGATGTAAGCCAGGCAGTGAAAGACAAATACCATATGATCTCACCTATTAGTTGAACCTAGTCAACCGAACAAACAAGTTATCAAAATATAATCAGATATGTGGAAATAAAGAACAAACAAAGTGGCTAGAGGAGAGCGGGGAAGGGGATAACAGGGGAAAGAAGGGGAATGTTCAATCAAGGAACATGGGTAAAGGACCCATGGACAAAGACAATGGGTGGGAGAATTGAATGTTGGAGGTGGGTTAGGTGGGGGAGGGGGAAGTAATTGGGGAAAATGGGGACAACTGTAATTGAACAACAATTAAAAAAAAAACAGGAAAATAGGCACCATGAAAGCACAAAGATATTGAAAAATCTTGAAAATTCTACATGTCTGGCATAAGTGGCTATGTCTATTAAGTTGAACCAATAAGTGAGGGCCAGATCCAATAATTCAGAAAGCTAGAAGATGAAGGCAAAGGGGATTATTTAGAAGCTGTATCAGACTCAGAAAGAAGAGGAAATAGACAAGTGGGTAAGTGAGACTTCACAACATCTGTGAAATGCTGTGAATGGGCAGCATTGATTAATGGATAAGGTGCCCACGTTTAAATTTGGTGTGGACTATTGCTAGGACAAGTACTATGAAAGATGGTGTTTGCTTCAGAGAGCATTACAGGGAGGAGAAGCAATGACTCTTTACTTAAGGATTCAAGGAGTAGAGAAAAATAATTAAAAGTATAAGAAATTGGAAGTAAATAATTGTTTCATGGAAATTTATCTTGTTTAGAAAAGCCACTGATAAACAATTATTACAGTATGACCATGGGTATTCATAGTAACCAGCAACAGAAACTGAATTCTGGGAATGTATTCTATATTTAATAGGTTGGCTTTAGTAGTCTTTCCAAATATGTCAGAAAAACCTATTGAAGCCAAGTTTCCCAGCCAAATGAGGAATCATGTTTTCCTTAATAGCTCATTGTGCTTATTTTGGCAGTGCAAATTAAAGAGGGGTAGGATGTGGAAGGAGAATTGAAGGAATGTGTGTGTTCTGAGCCAGCCCCATTGTGTTCCAGGCATTGTACTAGGCATTTTCACAATATCATCTCATTTAATCCTCACTTTAACACTATAACAAAAGTATTATTACTGTCTATATTTTACACAGAGAGAAACTGGCTCACATAGGTAAAGAGACTTGCCTAAAAGTAAGCAGAAAAAAGCCAAGTCTCAAATCCAAGTCTCTAGGGGAGGTTTACATAATGGCTGAGTGGGAAATAAAATGTGAATGGAAAGGAAGTCTTGGTGGACAATGAAATACAGTGGAGTGTACTGGGCCCAAACATCCACGATCATCTACGTAGAAAGCAAGAAAATGACTTAAAACCAAATAATGGAAATAAAATGAAGAGAAAATGGTAGTGTACCCCAGGCCACTTCCCAGCACCTGAGCCATCAGCATGGACTGGTCATAAGTGGAGAATATTAAAGACAATCTGTTCTGGGAATAACAAGATTCAGCCACTATATCAGTCAGCAGTTCACCTACTTTCCCTCCCAGCTCTGATAGCAACAACAAACAGCACAAGGCCCTAACAATCAAAGGGAGAAACAACCCCATGTAGAAGCTGGGCAAATTCCTGGGGAAGAAAATTAAGGCATAACAATAGGTTCCAGGATTCAGGTCAGAAAAGCCAAAGACAGAAGTGAAATGTAGTTTATAAAGACACAAAGAGACAGAGAACAAACACTGAAGAGAAAATGTGTTTTCGTAAAGTGGCTGGATAGTCTAGACACTAGAGCTTTAAAAAGGGGTCTAGGTGTTTTAGAAGTAAAGCAAATTTCTTTAAGTAAATCTTGCCGTAGTATTCTGACAAACACAGTGATTAAGTAAAAGATCCACAATTACTCCTGCAAGGAAACAACAGTGATGCATACATAAAGGAAGAACAAGGTGCTGTCTTGTTAAGAGAGACCAGAGCTAGTGTCAATGACCCAGGGAATTGGAGATTTTCCATATAACTTTCCTATTTTCAGATATGGTAACTAAGATTCAGAGATGTTCATTTATGCCATGCTCTCTTTAAAGGATTTTTTAGGATGTCAGAAATCTTTAACAGGAATACAGAGACCTGCTGTTGATGAGGCCACTAGTAGACACTAAATTAAAAAAATCCTAATGCAAAGACTGGAATCCAAAATGAACCCCTCAGATCATCAACCTGCAGAGAGAGAAACATTCTTTCTAAAGATGACATGAAAATGACAAAGAAAATAAGATTGAGCCTTCAATGCTTTTAGTTTGTCTAAGGGGAAAAAAGAAAATCCAAAAATAGCAAAGAAAAGGAAAAAAATAAACACAACTGATCTAGTCATTAGTGTAAAAACATTAAAAAAAAAACAAACCCAAAACTATTCTGAATATGTTAACAACATCTTGAAGGGACTAGCAGGAATTCGGCTAAGATGGAGGCATAGGTGGATACATTTTGCTTCCTCATACAACCAAAAGAAGGACAACAACAAATTTAAAAACAAAAACCAACCAGAAATGCCAGAAAATCAAACTGTATAGAATCTGACAACCAAGGAGTTAAAGAAGAAACATTCATCTGGGCTGGTAGGAGGGTCATAGATGGCCACCTGGGGCATAGATGATGCATGGCAAGGCAGCAGCTGGAGGACCAGGTGATCTCACATTAGAATGTAGATAAACTGGCAGGAACAACTGGGGAGTGAGGTAAACCATGTAACCCAGGGTTCTAGAGTGGGGAAAGAAAGCCTCAAAACATCTGGCCATAAAAACCTGCAGGAATTACCGTGGTGGAAGAAATTCTCAGCCACACAGGAGAGTTTGCTGGAGAGATCACAGGGTGCTAGAAGGTGCACAAACTCACTCAACTGGGAACAGCACTAGAAGGGCTCAAATTGCTTGTGAGAAGTGGAGGAAGGGGCTGAAAGTTGGGCGAGAGCTGAGCAAGCATTGTTCCCTATTGGATCCCTCCTGCACACACAGTGCCACAAATCAGTGACATAGCTTACCCTGCCCTGGAGAATACTTTAGGCTCTGCCCCTGAGAAAGCAACAGGCATTCCAAGACAGAAAAATATGGCCCAAATAAAAGAACAGATCAAACCTCCAAAAATAGAATTAAGTGATGAAGAGACAGCAAACTGTCAGATGCACAGTTAAAAACACTGATAATCAGGATGCTCACAGAAATGGTTGAGTATGGTCCCAAAATAGAGGAAGAAGTGAAAGCTATAAAAAGTGAAATAAGGCAAAATACTCAAGGTGTTGCAGGAGAAAGAACTCACATGCAGTGGAGATAGAAGAACATGAGACTTTATTTACATGCGTGGGCCCAGAGGAGGAAGTCTCCAAATTCTGAGCCCTGAACCTTGGCTGAGCAGGGCTTTTATTGCTCTCTGGATGCCCTATCCTACATAGCAAAAGCAGGAGGTACAGAAGCTGATGCGAAAATAACTCTAGCCTTGAGGTGTCCTTGAGGAGTCCTTATCGGAAGCTGAGTGTACAGAAGCCAAAAGTGGGAGTTGGTGTACAGAAGCCAAAAACAGGAGTTAGCTGCTACAAAGAAACCAACAATGAAAAAAAAAAAAAAGGAAACTGGGACTCAGATCAATGATTTGGAGCAGAAGGAATAAATAAACATTCAATCAGAACAGAATAAAGAAACAAGAATATTTTAAAAATGAGGAAAGGCTTAGGAACCTCTGGGACAATTTTAAACATTCCAACAACCAAATCCTGGGTGTGCTGGAAGGAGAAGAGGAAGAGCAGGAAATTGAAAACTTATTTGAAAAAAAGTAATGATGGACAATTTCCCCAATCTGGCAAAGGAAATAGACTTCCAGGAAGTTCAGGAAGCTCAGAGAGTCCCAAAGAGGTTGGACCCAAGGAAGCACACACCAATGTACATCATAATTACATTATCCATGATTAAAAATAAGCAGAGAATCTTAAAAACAAGAGAATAGGAGACAGTTACCTACAAAGGAGTTCCCATAAGGTTATCAGCTGATTTCTCAAAAGAAACCTTACAGGCAAAAAGGGTCTGGAAAGAAGTATTCAAAGTCATGACAGGCAAGAACCTACATCCAAGATTAATCTATCCAGGAAAGCTATCATTTAGAATGGAAGGGCAGGGAAAATGTTTCCCAGATCAGGTCAAGTTAAAGGAGTTCATCATCACCAATCCATTATTATGTGAAATTTTAAAGGGACCTATGTAAGAAAAAGATCACAAACTATGAACTGTAAAACAACAACAAACTCACAACTATCAACAACTGATCCGAAAAACAAAAACCAAGTAAGCAAACAACTGGAACAGGAACACAATCACAGAAATGGCGATCAAGTGGCGGGTTATGAACAGGGAATGGGAGGGGAGAATGGGGGGAAAGGTACAGCAAATAAGAAGCATAATTGGTAGATATGAAATAGACAGGGGTAGGTTAAGAATAATATAGGAAATGTGGAAGCCAAAGAACTTATATGTGCAACCCATGGACATGAACTAAAGGGTGGGGGAATGCTGGTGGAAGGGGGTTACAGGGAGGAGGGGAATAAGGTAGAAAAAATAGGACAATTATAATAGTATAATCCGTAAATTATATTTAAAAATATCATCTTCACTGTACAGAAGATTATTACATTTTGTGAAGTATTTGATGGCTTCTTTTTTCTTAATTTGCTATATTGATTTTCTGAGACCTAAATGAGGCAGTGGGCACACTGGAAAATAAAAGCAGATAGCCATGACCTTTTTGCCTCGGTGGATTAAGTGCTTGGCTGTGAACCAAAGTTCATCAGTTTGATTCCCAGTCAGGGCACATGCCTGGGTTGCCGACCAGGTCCCCAGTAGGGGGCGCATGAGAGACAACCGCACATTGATTTTTCTCTCTATCTCTTTCTCCCTCCCTTCCCCTCTCTAAAAATAAATAAATAAATATTTTTAAAGTTGATAAAGATAACTTAGGACTGCAAAATAAAATTCATATAATTCTATTTTCAGATATGCTGGGAGCAAAAAAAAATGTTCTGATCAAAAACCATTTGTCAGCTTGGGTCAGGTGTGTTCAGGCTAAATTGAACTCTTAATTACTCCCAGCAGAAGGAAAAGTGTTAGCTAAGAAGGAATGCACTTATATTAAACTACACACCACCTGTGTCTTCTTACAAAGATTGCATATTATGAAGCAATCATGAAAGCTCCTGTGGGTTGTCATCTATTCTTGAAAACAGTATAATTGAACTATAATTTTTTGTTATCAATTTTGTCAATTACATTACAGTGAACATTAATGTGTAGCTTTGCATTCTGTATGCTTTTGCTTTCTGACTGATTGACCACAAAGTCTAGTGTAGCCCAGCAGGCAGAATTCTCTGAGTTCAAAGTAACCTCCATTGATTTCTGGATTAAACTACAAGTTGGTCAAAATCATGCTGAGTCTGACCCAACAATAATTGGAAACCAGACATTTTTCATGTAGTAGAAATGGCCAAAGCAATGAAATTTCAGATCTTTTGTCATTGGATCAAGGATCATTTCCTGATAAAAAGGTTACAGCATCAAAACTGGCAAATGATGAATGCAGATGTTTAAGGTCTTCATAACTGCACTAAGCATTGCCTCAAAAGGGAATATGAACACTCCTTTGCTGTCCACAGTTGTGCTGAACTACTCTGAATAATTCAATCAACATGACTTCCAAACTGCCCTTGCTGTTACTAACTTTTTTTGACTATAGTTTAGATTAGATGTCTGGTATGGTCTTCTTCGTGCCTCTTCATCTGGGATTCAGATTCTGCTTCTGGATAGACTGGTTTAGGTATGAATCCCCTTCCAGTTGGACACAGTCCTGTAACTGCCAATCTTTTTTGGGATGGCCTAATGGTCTCACTGCTTCCCCCTTCTATAACCTTTGGAGGCAGCCCATCCAAGTTGCTGACCAACTTGGTTGCTGACCAACTTGGTGGGGGAAATAAGGCAGGAGGAGCTAGCTTTTTGCTTAGCATGACAATTTTTATATTATAGTTTGTATCGTGTTAGACTTACTCCTGGCAATTACTTGGTAAAA
Organism: Anoura caudifer; assembly: GCA_004027475.1. NCBI lineage: Eukaryota > Metazoa > Chordata > Mammalia > Chiroptera > Phyllostomidae > Anoura > Anoura caudifer. The sequence continues at coordinate 7,144 of PVKU01012494.1, forward strand.
TCATATTGCCAGTTACTGGGTTACTATTTCATTCTCATCACTATGGTTTTCCTAGACTGTCTTTTGATCTCTTGAGACCATATCACCTTCCTCTTCACAGCCCCGAAGGAAGCACCAATTTTCTACCATCCTGAGCTCTTTCTTCTTCCAGTGATTGCCGACTAAAGGACTCTAATTTATGTTCTATCCAGAACCACTTTCTCAAAGCTTCCCTCAGATAATTACTCTGATGCTGTGTGTGTAGAGGGGTGTTATATTTCCTCATCCTTTTCTTTGGAGAATCTGCTTAATTTTATAAACCTCATGTGCCAAGGTCTCTAGATCAGGTACTTGTAAGGGCTGAGGCAAGTTGTTCTTCATGATGACCTTGTACAACCGGTCTGTAGTACCTGGAAAGTATACAATTAAGGTAAACTTTTAAGATTTTCCTGGGAGAATAAGAATTTTGCCAGACAAAGAAAAGAGTAAGTGATGTTTCTGGCAATAGGGAAAGTATATCCAAGATATAGCGGTTCCAAAGAGCATGGTGTATTCCAGAACTCCTTCATGGCTGGATCATGGGGGTTGTAGTGGGGGCAACACAACATGCAGGATCTGTGAGATCTTTGAGAAATAACTTGGAAAGACCTTGAATGCTGTAATGCAGTTAAAACTTTATTCTTTAGGCCATGGGAAGCCATTTATGTTTTTTGAAAAAGAATGAAATGGTTAGAAAGATAGCTTGGGTCATGGGAGAGAGGATATACTGGAGAGAGAAAGATCCTGATGTCAGGTACAGCACTTAGGAAAGAAACTGAAACTAAGGTAACAATTAATGAAGGGTCATTACACAAACATGAATGATGGAATAAGATTCAAAACCACTATACAGTAGCTAAGCAACCCTGAGAAAAGTGAACCTTGTGAAAGGTTAATCTTTGTGAAAGGTTAATCTTTATGCCTTTATTTGAAAAATAGAGATCCTAATCCCCATCTTGTTTCCTTCACAGGATGTGGTAAGAACCCAATGATACAGTCCATATGAAAGTGTAAAATAAACAGAAAAACATTATAGAAACCAAAAGAACTACTACTTATCATGATATTAAGAGCTTGTATTAATTGTTTTTTAGACCCAGTTCTGTACCTTCTGAAAGTTCCTTCTCTCTTCCAGGATGCCTCAAGTCAGTGGTGATTGTGTGCAATTTGTTCATTATGTGTACATATATCACACAATGCATCAGTGTACACACACACACACACACACACACACACACACACACACACACACACACATGCTGAGGAGTGGGTCTTCTCCAGTCTTTGCTCTCTCTCTCCTTAGTATACTTCTCTATACTCTTACTTCCTTTTTTCTTCCAGTCCACTTGATCTTCTCCCTCTCAAGTTGGACTATTTGCTTACTTTTCTCTGCATTTCCAGATGCTCCTAGTTCCCCCTGACTGTAAACTACCTCCACTCCCCATATCCCCTTCAGACCTCCCCCCTACTTCCCCAGGCTTACATTATGCCCCTTTATATTCATCCATACCTATGTCCGTGCTCTACAGCTATTTACTCTGGAAGAGATAACTGGAAAAGAGACCATGTTCCCATTTCTCCTGCCAAATGGAGTTAACAGCAAGAGTTTGAAATAAATAAGGACCCGATCCCTTAAATTTGTGCTGCCTGACCTGTAATGGCTTTGGGAATCCTGAGATACAGGAGTAAAGCTGACAGTGTATGAATAGTATTTCACATATATGGCCTCATTTAATCCTGACATCTCTAGGAAGCAGGTTAAACATATACTATAACAGAAGTCAATAGAATCATAGGTTAAGAAATATGATGTGGTACTTCAAGGAAGATATTATCTTCAGTTTCAATAGAACTTCATAGTAGAAGTCTGTACTGTCCATATTGGAGAGTAGGAAGCAGGAAGTAGGGAGTAAGATGCCTTATTACACCTATACAAGATAGTCTTTTTATCACAACCCACATAGAAGTAAAAATTATGATATTTTAAGTTGAAAACAAAGATTTATCTTGTATGTGTTTGAATTTATTGTCCTAAATAAAAGAAAACTAACTTAAACTGGGTTAAACAAAAGAAGGCTTTTTTGTTGTTGTTCACATACCTACAGCATCTAGAGATAACCAGGCTTATAGCATGGCTAGATTCAGGGTTTAAATTATGTCATCAGGACCCAATTTCTTGGCTCTGCCTTCAACTTTATTAGTTTCAGTCTCTGGAGCAATATATTAGCAAGATGGTGGCAACAATTCCAAATTCTTCATCTTAAGTTCCTGGCATCCTAAGATGTCCCAGCATTATCTCACTGGCTTTTATTTCATTGCATTACTAAATCTGAATAATCACTTTGGGCATAGTGAAATGTGATAAAATCAATGGTTTAGTTCTGAGTCATGTGCTCCACAATTGAGTGGTGGGTTAGTGTGCCACATGAGCCAAATGGACAAGAATGGGGAAAGGGCAGATTCTCAAATGGCTATTTCCTAATAAGGTAAATGGATGCTTGGCGGCTAAAAAAAAAAATAACAAAGTTTCTCTAAATGTTGCTAATAAATGTCCCAGAAAGTGTATTAATAGCTATTAAAGGTTAATAATTCATAACATTCATTCAATTATTATTATTTAGTGAGCATTCTTTTTATTTACTTATTTTAATATATTTTATAGAATATGCCATTACAGTTGTCCCATTTTTGCCCTTATATTCCCCTCCACTCTGCACACCATCTCCCACCCTCATTGTCCCCTTAGTTCATGTTAATGGGTCATACACATAAGGTCTTTGGATTTACATTCCCTGTACTATTTTTAACCTCTCTGTATCTATTTTGTAACTAGCATTTATGCTTCTTATTCTCTGTACCTTTTCCCCCATTCTCCCCTCCCCTTCCTCCCCTTCCCTGATGATAACCCTCCATGTGATCTCCACTTCTGTGATTGTGTTCCTGTTCTAGTTGTTTGCATAACTGGTTTCTGTTTTCATTTTTTTTAGGTTCAGTTGTTGATAGTTGTGAGTGTGTTGTCATTTTACTGTTCATACTTTGTGATCTTTTTCTTACATAAGTCCCTTTAAAATTTCATATAATAATGGATTGGTGATGATGAACTCCTTTAACTTGACCTTATCTGGGAAACACATTCTCTGCTCTTCCATTTGAAATTATAGCTTTCTTGGGTAGAGTAATCTTGGATATTGGTACTTGCCTTTCATGACTTTGAATACTTCTTTCCAGCCCCTTCTTGCCTGTACGGTTTCTTTTGAGAAATCAACTGATAACTTTATGGGAACTCCTTTGTAGGTAACTGTCCCCTATTCTCTTGTTTTTAAGACTCTCTCCTTGTTTTTAATAATGGGTAATGTAATTATGATGTGCCTTGGTATGTGCTTCCTTAGGTCAAACTTCTTTGGGACTCTGAGCTTCCTGGACTTCCTGGAAGTCTATTTCTTTTGCCAGATTAGGGAAGTTCTCCTTCATTTTTTTTTTCAAATAAGGTTTCAATTTCTTGCTCTTCCTCTTCTTCTGGCACCCCTATGTTTCAGTTGTTGGAATGTTTAAAGTTGTCCCGGAGGTCCCTAAGACTCTCCTCATTTTTTTTATATATTCTTGTTTCTTTATTCTGCTCTGGTTGAATGTTTATTTCTTCTTTTTGCTCAAAATCATTGATTTGAGTCTCAGTTTTCTTCTGTTGGGAACAGCACTGACTGGTTTCAGAAGCTTTAACCCCCATGGCTATGTCTGAGTAAAAAGGTCTTAGGACCCTAAGCCACTGAGGGGGTAAAACTTATCCTCCCAGAAGGGGAGCAGCATCTACCCCCTTTACTTCACTCTTCTGGGTTCAGATCAGATGACTGGTTATCCAATGATTGATAGGTAGGAGTCCTAAAGAGAGGGATGATGACTTAAGACAGGCACAGTCATGACGGCACCATCAGGGAAGGACTTAGGGCATGATCAAAATGACATGATGGACCTTCACCCCTCAGCTTTGTCATAGCCTGAGTCCTCATTCTATCTGAAGAAGTCACCTAATCTCTTGGCTGCCTTACTTCCCCCAGCTGATTTAAGCCTAAAACAATGCCTGAGGGTGGTGCAGACCTGTGCTGAAAAGGGTGGTTCCCCAAGGCAATCAGGCCTAAGAAAGAATGCATAAAATCCTGTGAAAACTGCTTTGCCAATAATGCCCTCAATTTAAATGATAAGGCTGCAAGCATAAAATGAATTTGTTTCCCAAAGTTTTTCTTATTTAAAGTCTTAATTACAGTTTTCTGCCTTTTCCCTCCACACCAGCCCAACCCCAGCCCTCCCCACCTACATCCCATTTCCACCCCCCCGTTACTGTACATGTGTCCTTTATACTTGTTCCTGCAAGCCCTACACCCTTTTCCCCTTAAATTCCCTCCCCCCTCCCCTCTGGTCACTGTCAGCCTGTTCTCTATTTCATTGTATTTGGTTATATTTTGCTTGTGTGTTTGTTTTGTTGTTTAGGTTCCTGTTGAAGGTGAGATCATATAATATTTGTCTTTCACTGCCTGGCTTAGTTCACTTAGTATAATGCTTTCGAGTTCCATCCATGCTGTGGCAAAAGGTAGGAGCTCCTTCTTTCTTTCTATTGCATAAAATTCCATCGTGTAAATGTACCATAGTTTCTTGATCCATTCATTTACTGATGGGCACCTAGGTTGCTTCCAACACTTGGCTATTGTAAATTGTGCTGCTATGAACATTGGGGTGCATAGGTTCTTTTGGACTGGTGTTTCAGGGTTCTTAGTATATAATCCTAGCAGTGGAATTTCTGGGTCAAAAGGCAGATCCATTTTTAATTTTCTTAGAAAATTCCATACTTTCCCCATAGTGGTTGCACCATTCTGCAATCCCACCAACAGTGCACTAGGGTTCACTTTTGTCTGGAACCTCTCCAACATGTGTTGTTTGTTGCTTTGTTTATGATGGCCATTCTGAAGTTTTAAGTCCCTTTGGTTATCTGACCTTGACTCAGAACAACCCTCCGAGATCTTTGAATGTTATCTATTGTTTGATCATTACTGCCTGACAATGATCGATGAGCTTTACACCCTGTATTCTTATGCAAATTAAACCCAATAAAAGCCCATTGAGAAACAGGCTCTAAGCCCTTCTCCTTTGAGAGACTGGCCACCTTTCCTCCACTTGCAGGTTATGTCTTGGTAGAATTATTCTCATCCATAGCAGCCCAAGGGACTCTGGGGGTGGGCCCCCCTGCCCACCACATTTTTCCCTTCACTGTTGGTTCTTTGTACATTTTCCTTTATTTCACTTTTCATAGCCTTCACTTCTTTCCCTATTTTGTGACCATACTCAACCAATTCTGTGAGCACCCTGATTACCAGTGTTTTGAACTGTGCATTTCATAGATTGGCTCTTTCTTTGTCACTTAGTTGTATTTTTTCTGAGCTTTGATTGTTCTTCCATTTGTGCCATATTTTTATTTTGTCTTGGCACAGCTGTTATGTTTTAAGGGATGGAACCTTAGTTATTCACCAGTATCGGGCAAATCTCTTCACTGCATTGTGGCACTGTATGTGGGGGAAGGATCCGAGAAAAAACAATGCCACTTGTTCAGCTCTCTGCAGGCTTTCAGTCACTTCTGCAGCTACTCACAAACAAATTGGGCCCTTCTGGTGTTGATTCCTGAGCGGGTGGCTTTCTGTACATTTTAGGACTCTGTGGATCTCTCCAGCAAACTCTTCTGTGAGGCTGGGAATTTCTCCTGTCACCTCAACCCCACATTTTTTTTCAGTCAGAGGTTTTGAAGTTTTATTTCCATGAACTGTAACCCTAGCTTGCGTGGTCTGTCTCCCTCACCAGTTGTTCCTTCTGGTTTATCAGCATGTAAATATGGGTCTATCTGCTCCACCATCCTCCATCTTGCCTTGTTCTCCAGTCACCACTTTGCCCACCCCATTACTCTAGCTGCTGCCTTACCATGAGTTCTCTCTGCTTGGCTTCCCATCTCCACCCCTCCTGCCAGTCTGGATGAATGTTCATTTTTTAACTCCTTCGTGTCAGACTTCCATACATTTGGATTTTCTGTCAATTCTGGTTGTTTTTGTTTTGTACGTTTGTTGTTGTCCTTCTTTTGGTTGTGCAAGGAGGCACAGTGTATCTAACTATGCCTCCATCTTGGCCAGAAGTTACCCAGCATTCTCTTAAGCAATTGCATATATTGTATCTATATGACTCATAACTACCCTTTGAGGTTAAGTTGGAACATTATCTGTATCTTAAAAATGAGGAAAATAAGGCCTAGAGCAGTAAAGTCACTAATCAAAATCTCATAGCTAGTAAGGGGAGGAACAGAAATTTCATTTCAAGATACTGCAAAATTCTAACACTTTCTAGGCTAATGTTTTTTCACAGGCAAAGGAGAGGTTTTGATTGAAAATAAGAGTCATTCTCATGCAGATCAAAGTCCTTATGAGGGTGTGGGACTAAGCTTCATGCTTAAGGTCTATAAAAAGAACCCCCTTAATAGTGGAATTTTGTCAGTAAGTAGTAGAAAAGTTGATTAAAATGATTTCAACAGTAGAAATTTTATTATCTCACATCTCCAGAAATCCTGAGACAGGCAGTTCTAGGGCTAGTTCATTCAAGAGCACTAACTCCAGACTTTCCTCTCCATCACCTGGTAGTCACCAATTGTTTTTTTCCCTCATGGTTGCAAGATGGCTGCAATAGCTCTAAGCATCACATCTTCATAAAACTCTGTCCAAAGACAGAAAGAAATTTGTCATTCTGTTGCTCCTTTTGTGAGGAAGGGAACCCTTTCTTGGGAGTTCCATAGTAGATTTCTTCTTATATCTCACTGGCCAATAATAGGTTACACACTTTCCTCTATACCGACCTCTGCTCAACGATAATGGGCTTCTTCCTTTCAAAAGGAGAAAAGCCCATCTTTTTAGCACCAGGACCAGGAATAGAGTGAGTCCAGTTAGTCACCAAGAGTACAAAATTTAAAGAGGCACTCATTCTCAAGGTCATGAACTTCTAACAACTTTTTGAATGTCTTCTTAAACTGTGTTCACCATGTATGATGTTGAGAATGAGGGTCTCCTTTGGTTTTGTGCCCTAAGTGCTTCAGTTACTTTACCCAGTCCAAGCCTTATTCAGTATACTACCTCCTCTCAAAACTTTAACAAAGTCAGAAGTTCTTTTAGAAAAAAAGAAATGGAAGATGGATGTTGAGATAACAATCAGTGATTCAGTATCAGGCACACCTAAATTCTCTCATGCTTTAGCCACCAACAATATAAAGCCCTAGTCTAACTTCTGATGTTGGACATTTAACATCTCTGAGGCTTTTTACTTGAAGACATTCAAGGCCCCTCCTAGCTTTGAAGTCTGGGGAATCTTGTTGGATAGATTTAAATCAAATGGCATTTGTGGTTTCATCTGCAGCAAAAGACACTAAAAGTAGGAAGCGTGGTGTTATTTGATTCCACAGAGGAATAAAAGTAATATATCTGACTCCAATAAAACTCTCTCTCCATTATTACTTCTCCCACTTCTCCACCATTAACAGATACATTCACAATAAAACACAGAGTTGTTAGTAGTAGATTTTCCAGATGGAGAATTGTGGTGGACACCTAGCTTACCCACTTTCAGGACTGAAGCATCCATTTCCTCAGTTTTGGGAGTGTTAATGACTAGTTTTTCTCCACCGAGTCAATGCAGGGTTTTCCCACAGCTGGAGAAAGATACTTCTCCCCCAGATCACATCTATTTCACTTGGACAGCCTGCATGCAACGACTAGTCAGGGTGTGTGGTTGTGAGGGTTTCAGGAATGAGGTATGGGTGTATTCTAAATAGTTATGGGAGTGTTAATAATGGTCCAGACACTAACCTAAATCTGGGATGACCTTGCAGGGATATTTCAGCTCTCAAATTCTCGGAGATGTTTGGTTGAAACCTTTGTTTTGATTTACTCCAAATAGAACTTTTCATTCTGCTCAGTCCTTTTTCCCTCACAGACCCTCAGGTGTTGACTCTGATAATGCTCACCAATAACCTTCCCGCAGACAAGTCTCCATCTCAGAGTATGCTTTCCAGGGAACCTACATGTGACAGGACTATAGACATTTTGAGGACAGTGGGGGCACTCCTTTCATTGGTTTCTTCTGCTTCTTTCCTTTTATTTTCTTTTTGTCACACATAATTATGTAAAATAACAAACACACACAACTGTACACATTTCTTTACACTAAAGGAATAATGCCCTCTAAATTACTTTAGTAGTATTAATTTGTTTCAAAAAGCAGTGCTTAGAATCAAAGCTACATGACACAAATCTGGAGTGATTTTCCCCCTTGAATATAAAATGAATTCCTCTTTTGCAATTGAATGCCTTAAATTGGAGTCTTAATCCTGAGAGCCTGTACTCTACTAATTGAAAGAATGGTCCCATTACTAGGTTTTTCATGAATACTGAGAAAAAGTTATTTTATTTGAAAACATTTAATTTTTCATAATGCATTAGTCTGGTATGTTTCTGTTCCCAAAATTAAGTAGCATTTCGGTGGCCTCCTTGATATGTATGTTTAATATATATTTCCATTAATTTCAAATTTATATATGTAACTGGATATGAAATTAGTCCTAGTAAGGATTCTCACAGCAAGCAAGTGAACTTTAGTCCCAAGGGCCCTGTGTTTGCATTTCTAACCAGAGGAGTACATGCTGACTATTGAATTCCTTCTACTGGAACAAAGAAAGAAGGATATATTAACTGACTGCCTTTATACTGTCTGATTGAAGTGACAAAACTGCAGTATATTCATTAAATTATCATTTGTTATTCTTGTCAATCATAATCATTCTCTTTGGGTTATTATGATGGTAGAAATAACAGGCTGTCCAAACAGTATGATTATCCAGTTTCTTGCTCATCTGTGTTATCAAATGAGACTAAGACTTCACTACTTTATTAATAGCAATAACAACACAATTAATTGAAAATGTATTTTATTTTTTATTTTAATTATATTTTAATTATTGTTCTTGTACAGTTTTCTGTCTTTTACTCCCATCCTGGCCCACCACCCCAGCCCTCCCCACTTCCCTCCCATTTCCAGCCCCCCCCTAGTTTTTGTCCATGTAGCCTTTATACTTGTTGCTCTGAACCCTTACCCTTTCCCCCTGAAATTCCCTCCCCTCTCCCCTCTGGTCACTGCCAGCCTGTTCTCAATTTCAGTGTCTTTGGTTATATTATGCTTGCTTGTATGTTTTGTTGATTATGTTCCTGTTAAAAGTGAGACCATATGGTATTTGTCTTTCACCACCTGGCTTATTTCACTTAGCATAATGCTCTCCAGTTCCATCCATGTTGTTGCAAAAGGTAGGAGCTCCTTCTTTCTTCCTGCTGCATAGAATTCCATTGTGTAAATGTACCATAGTTTCTTGATCCATTCATTTACTGATGGGCACCTAGGTTGCTTCCAACACTTGGCTATTGTAAATTGTGCTGGTATGAACATCGGGGTGCATAGGTTCTTTTGGATTGGTGTTTCAGGGTTCTTAGGATATAATCCTAGCTGTGCAATTGCTGGGTCAAAAGGTATATTCATTTTTAGTTTTCATAGAAAATTCCATACTGCTTTCCATAGTGGTTGTACCAGTCTGCAGTCCCACCAACAGTGCACTAGGGTCCCCTTTTCTCCATAAGCTCTCCAACACTTGTTGTTTGTTGCTTTGTTTTTGATGGCCATTCTGACTGGTGTGAAGTGGTATCTCATTTTGGTTTTAATTTGCATGACTCTGATAGCTAGCAATACTGAGCATCTTTTCATTTGTCTCAGGACCCTCTGTATGTCCTCCTTGGAGAAGTGTCTGTTCAAGTCCTTTGCCCATTTTTTGATTGGGTTGCTTGTCTTCTTAGAGTGGAGTTGTGTAAGTTCTTTATATATTTTGGAGATTAAACCCTTGTCTGAGGTATCATTGGCAAATATGTTTTCTCATATGATTGGTTCTCTTTTTATGTTAATACTGTTTTCTTTAGCCATTCAGAAGGTTTTTTTTTTTTTAGTTTGATGAGATCCCATTTGTTTATTCTTTCCTTTATGTGCCTTGCTCTATGGGACATATAAGTATAAACGTTGTTGTGTGAAATTTCTGAGATTTTCCTGCCTACGTTCTCCTCTAGGACACCAGTCAGAATGTCCATTATAAACAAAGGAACAAACAACAAGTGTTGGAGAGTTTATGGAGAAAAAGGAACCCTAGTGCACTGTTGGTGGGATTGCAGACTGGTACAACCACTATGGAAAACAGCATGAAACTTTCTCAGAAAACTAAAAATGGATCTACCTTTTGACCCAGCAATTCCACTGCTAGGATTATATCCTAAGAACCCTGAAACACCAATCCAAAAGAACCTATGCACCCAGATGTTCATAACACCACAATTTAAAATAGCCAAGTGCTGGAAGCAACCTAGGTGCCCATCAGTAAATGAATGGATTAACAAACTATGGTACATTTACACAATGGAATTCTATGTAGCAGAAAGAAAGAAGGGGCTCCTAGCCTTTGTGACAACATGGATGGAACTGGAGAGCATTATGCTAAGTGAAATAAGCCAGGCGGTGAAAGACAGATACCATATGATCCCACCTTTAATAGGAACCTAAACAACAAAACAAACAAACAAGCAAAATATGACCAGAGACAATGAAATAGAGAACAGGTTGACAGTGACCAGAGGGGAGAGGGGAGGGAATTTCAGGTGAAAAGGGGAAGGGTTTATAGCAACAAGTATAAAGGCCACATGGACAAAAACTAGGGGGGGTGGAAATCGGAGGGAGGTGGTGAGGGATGCGTGGGAGGTCTGGGATGTGAGTAAAAAACAGAAAACTGTACTTGAACAACAATTAAAATAAAATTTAAAAAAGAAATAAGTGGTTCATTTTGGGGAAGAAATGAAAGGATAAAAGAGGATCTAAAAAATGGGGGCTTTATAGTGTTGACAGAGCCATTTACTTGCATAACATAGAAGATAAGATAGCATATCAGAGGCTTAAAAAACGCAAATGCCTAGCAAACCTTCTAAAAGTGACTCCAGACAAAGATCAAATTAAGGGGTAGCCCTTCCATGTGTTGTTCTAAATACTTTTAACCATAAATAGAAAGGTCTGGGGGCAAAGAAGCAAAGAAAAATGGATATTTGAAAAGTTATGTCCTGAAAAAGCTTTAATTATAGTTAGTGGTACACATAACTGACTAAATACAAATAGATTACTAAAGCTGAAGGTAACTGAACTATTAAAGAAAGCATAAGCCTAAACAAAAATACTTTGACTGTTCTAGACATAACCAAAACTGGGTCCTTCAATCTTGTGTGATTAGGAAGCAGACTTCAAAGGCTCTGAAGTCCCTAAAGAGAGCTTCTTTCCCTAACACATTGCAGATGTGGCCAAGGAGAATAATGAACAAAGAATGGCTCCCCAGAGGGTAGATCTATGAGCCCTGGAGATCACTGAACAAGGGTGTGCTCTCAGAGTGTAGAATCAGAGTCTAATCAAGTAACTTGCCTATTCCAAGGGAACCTTCACAGCCTCTTCCCAGGGGATTTCAAAACTATCACAGCCTAGTGAGTGTTCTGTGTCTCCCATTCTTCCCCTTTCTAAATGGGAATTGTGTTAAATTTTGCTGTGGTTTAAAAAGCCTGCATATATTAGTAGCTTATAACAACAAGCATTTATTTCTCACTCATAGGTTTATGGATCAGCTGTGACTCAGTAGGGTTCAGCTCCAGGCTATGGGTCTGGTCAATAACTCTGGGATACAGGAAGAAGGAGCAGAATTACCAGGGACATCTTTTCATCTCTGTGCAGAACAAAGCACTAGAATTAAAGCCAAGCCACAAACCACATTTTAAGCCTCTAGTCCAGCATGCATGCTCACATTCCATTAGTCAAAGCAAGGGACATGGCTAAAAACAAAATTATTGGGATGGGGATATATACTTTGTTCATAGTGAATTATTGTTAAAAATAGGAAGGAAAGGGAAAATTGTGAATACCAATTAAAATCTACCACCAAACTTAATAGCAATTATTTGTATATTGGGCATTAGGATGGGCAGATGATCTTTTAACCCATAGGTTGCCAGACAAAAAGATATAACAGGGAACAAAAACTTTATACTACTCGGATTTACCATGAAACAGAATAGGATGTATTAACAAACTGATAAAAAGGACTCACATAATGACAGTTTCTTTGTAAGCATGTTGGTACCATCAGTTCCAGTTCCTGCTTGTACAAGAAACAGCCTTGACCACGAATGACTTCAGGTGATGCGGATTGCCCAGCTGCAGGAATTTGGCTGGCACTGACCAGCTCCAGGATGCTTACATTAAAAGTCCATATTGAGACCACCAAGGACATTGCCAGAATGTCCATAACCCCCTGATCTATCTATTTTCCTTGTCCCTCTTCCTCCTTATAAAACCCCCTGCCTGCACTGGAATGTTAAGATGGGCACCAGAGCACCAGATGAGATGAGAGTCCCCCATCTTCCAGGTTGCTAGCACCTGAATAAAAACACTTTTCTTTACATCACTATCTGCCTCTTAATTGTTGGCTTTCAAAGCAACAGGCAGCTGGACCTGTGTTTGGTTATAAAGAGACTGCATGTGGACCACACTGAGACTGCTGTATGTCATCCTGAGAGTTTGGACTTTGAGCTAGAGACAATGAGAAGATGGGATTTAAGTCTATATCCCATAGGGAGTAGGGGGATATCTTCAATGAGTAGAAAGCTAAAGGAATTGGTTTGAAGACTGAAAGACTCCCAAAGACAATGCTAAGTGTCAGTAAATATGACTGACCCAATCATTCAGATATTATTGTTTAATTTACACATGTAGAAGCAGTTGGAAATTGATCTCTAACTATATGCCTGTGGCTCTTCATCTGATCAAATAGAAACTCCAATCTCTTGGTAAGTCCTCAGTTACTAAATTAAATTCTAGGAGTATTTTAAATGACTCTAGAACAAGCCCCAAGTTATATGGACTGCTTTCCTGGAAACTTCTACTACTTAGTTTTTCATTTTTTCATATGTACACTCCTTATTTGCACTTTAATCTTCTCCCAGTTACTTATTTATAGTTATCTGTTAGGATAGGCTAAGTTGTGCTACACAAACATCTCCAAATCTTACTAGCCTATAAGAACAAATGTTGTTTTCTCTCTCATACTACAAGTTCACCACAGGGCAGTGTCCGCTTATCCTCACACCAGGACCCAAGCTGATGGAGCTACCACTATTTAGTAGCCACAACAATAATGATTGTGATGGACAATGGAATATAGAATTTGGTGAAGTATACACAGTCTCACAATTCTTCTCCCTAGAGAGGATGTATTTTTTTTGTTTGTTTGTTTGCTCACATTTTATTGACGAAAGTATGCCACATGATCAAGTCCACTTCAGGAACACTAGGGAGTGTGATTCTTCTAAGAAGAAGGGGTACTTCACACTGGGAAACAATAATAAGGGCCTGACACAGTCTAACCTTCTAGTTAAGAAACACTGACCGTCCCCTTCAACTTTAACCCTTCCTAAAAAAATAATCTTAACTACCATATAATCATCAAGTCAAGAATCTCAAAGCACAGGGTGATATATGGCAGTCTTTACTTCAGAGATTTGTAGGCCCAAATACAGAATGGTGAAAGAAGCATGAGATAACTTCATTAAATTCTTTCATTGAAAAAGAGGAAGAATGTGTGACATTCGGCAGCCACTGACCCATAGCAATAATGAAATCTCATTCAACATATGCTTGGAGGAAAATGTGACATAGGCTTAAAGAATTGTTCTAGGAATACTCTTCCTTCAAGTAGGTTCCTTGTTTATTGTTTGCCTGTGGCTCTTGATTCCACCATCGAGAAGGTTCTTCCTTTATAATTATGTTTCTAGGCCATATATGAAATTGTCATGTGAAAACTTCCTTCTGTGGCACAACTGAAATGGAAAAAAAAACATGACTAAAATGCAAAAAGAAGCCATATATGGTTTCTAGGCCATATACGAAATTGGCATGTGGATATCCAGCAGATTTTTTGCAGACTGCTTCTTACCCAAAAGCATTTGAGAAATATTCTAAGAGGTTCCAAAATATTTTAAGCCTCAGTCACAAACTGTTTAAATTAGGTTCAAAGTCTCTTCAGCATTAATTTTGTTTTCCAAAAACTAAAGTAGATTTCTTATCTTTTGCATCCCCATCAGTCTATGTGCTAATAACCATTTGCCACCTCTTTCCAGACATTTTATCTATACTCTCTTACTCCTTCCTCTATCTTTCTCTCTGTCCTTAAGTTTTAGTAGCTTGAGTCCATCAGTGTTCTGTGAGAAAGTTACCCTTTTATTCTCTGTTTCCTCAGCCATTTTACTCAAATGATGGATGTCATGCACTTAGTTGAAACCTTAAGAATCTACTTAGGATTTTTAATAATGAGGGTGTGGACTATATCTTTAATCTGACACAGCACAGAGGTAATAGGTTAAGAGGATTTCAATATGTTAATAATATAAAAGGAGGATGTCATATCTTTTTATTCCCCTTGGTGTAAGTTTTGAAATTAAATTTGCTTTTATTGCTTGAAAACATTCTTTCACACTGTTTGAAGTTTAAATTCAATTTCAAACCCTGAAGGCCCACTAATTTCTGGACTCTTTCTAGTTCTCTGTCATTTATGTTTACAAACTAGCTAATTATCTTATTTAAACTCATCTTTTTGGAACAATTTGAGAACTATAGACAAAAGTTACCAATACAGAAAGCTAATATTCTGTTTTCAATCACTTCCCCTAACACTACAACATTTCTCCAAACTTGCCTTATCATATGTTAACTTTGCTTATGATTAATAAGTTTTGCTATTCGGAAATTTTAATTAAAAATGTCATTTTGCATGTTGTATTTACTTTTCTCTCTCTCCTGCCCTCTGTTCCTTCTTTCTTTCCTTTTTGCCTGTATGGATTCTAATTGCAGATATTTCTTGGGAAGATCTTATGAACATCAAGTATTATAAAGGTTGTCTATTTTAGAGTCTTCTCTTTTTTATACTTTTTAATTGTTTGAATCTTCAATATATGCAATTTTTTTGTTTTTGTATATGGTACAAGGTAAAACCATATTTACTCATTTCCTCCAAATAAGAAAATTGATAGACAATTATATCAATACCATTTAATGGACAAAACACTTCTCATGCCAGTTTGGTAGGTAGACAGGCAGGTAAACATTGCAGTGACAAAAATCTTTGTTTTTTTCCATAAGATGGCTCTAGTATTGCTTAGTTGTTTTTAACTTCATTTGAAACAACTTTTTAGACTGCATTATGACAGCTGTCATATCAGTGTGCATTAAAAATCAAAGTTAGTGAATTTTTGTGTAGCCATTTTAATATTGAAGATGAAAGAAAATATGCAACATTTTTGGTATATTATGCTCTATTATTTTAAGAAAGTTAAAATCACAACTGAAATGCCCCCCACAAAAAAAAGAAAAGAAAAGATTTGTGCAAATGTAACATGTCAAAAATGGCTTGCGAAGTTTTGTGCTGGAGATTTCTCACTGTAGGGTGCTCCAAGGTATGATAGACCAGTTGAAGTTGATAGTGATCAAATTGAGACATTAGTTGAGAACAGTCAATGTTATACCATGTGGGAGATAAACAATATACTCAAAATACCCAAATCAATAAAATTATTGGTGAAAATGAAAAAAGTGTCTTATTTTATGGAACAAAACATGCGGACTTTTTGGCGAACCCAATAGATATGTTAGGTAACAGCTAGGAATGAATGGCCAGAAGGTGAATAAAGGCAAGCCCCCATCATTACAATCCAACAGAAAGAACTTAATAAAGGAGGCTAGAGTGAAAGAAAGATATGTCTTACCAATTAACTCCAGTGTTCGGTTTGAAAAGATTCCCAGGTGTCCCAAGCATTGCAAGCAAAATAGCACAATAGAAGGGGAGAGTCTTTGAGACTGTTCTGAGAAAAGGGTCATCTGTATGCTTCTGTAATGATCTTACTAAGATTGCCAGATGTCTTGAACATCACAAGGAGGAGTTGTACAGGAAGCAGGGAGGGGGTATGGTCCTTGAGAATCTATGCTGGTAAAGGAAACTTCTGTAAAAATTTCACTAAGAGAAAGAGCCTTTACTAACTGAAAAAGAAAGCCTTTGTAACTGTACATTATCCCCAAGGGGGAGAAAGAGGGTAATCTAGAAGCCAGCAGAGGTATATAGCCCCCAAACCCCAATAGTCAGGGCACTCAGATTAGCTCACTGTCCATTTGTAGCTTTTGCTCAAGTGTATAAATAAACTTTTTATCTCATTTCCACTATATCTGCTTGCCTATTGCTTGTCTTGCAGGCAAGACAAATGGAGACAGGGGAGAGAGTTTCTTGACTTGGATCTCTCTCTCCCCATCAGATATATGGCAAAAAGATAGGCATCCACCTGGCCCAACTGTGTATGAAGGAGCCTGTACTACTTGTTTTACTAACCCAGCATCCACTCCTCATCTTACATCTATTATTTCAAACTTGGAATTGAGAAGAAAGATATGTACCTTCATGGAATCCCTTGCTTGTGGCTGCTTTGAGATTTCCATGCTCTAGTTCTTTAGTCAATATGATGCCTTCTATTTATTTCTATCTTGCATCAGTTACTCAAAATATCGGATCTCTTAACAAGTAGTCGTCTTATTTTTGAATGTTATTTGGGTTTACATATATAAAAATAATTGACATCTGCTATTTCAACAGGATTTTTGAGATATCAGTGGGCTTTTGGAGAGAGGAGAGATAGAAATGTATATATATATATATATATATATATATATATATATATATATATATATATATACATATATATATACTATATATATAGTATTTTATCTTGAACCCCCTAATCAATTTCTTCCAAGACATTTCACCAGTGTATTTGAACCCTAGATATGAATACTCCCTGGATTCTTCCCTTCTATTGGTTTTTCTTAGACCTAACCTGTTAGTTCAGCAAATATATCTAGACCTGCTTAAATGTCAAAAATGGACAATTCAAGGTGATGACTCAATGATCCTACTACTCTATCAAAATTAGAATTTCGAACTAGCTCCACAATTAAACTAGGCATTGTGCCTGAATCCTGAACATAATAATAGAAAAGAAGGTGCATATTTTGGATTTTTTCCAAAAGCAAAAGTAGAGAGAAGGGTTGGCATGCAGGTAGTGATAAAAAAAAAACAAAACAAAACAAAACAAAACAAAAAACTATAGAGAAGAGTGTAACAGGGGAAGGTAAAAAAACAAACCAAAGTTTTGTTAATCAACCTATCAGAGCTGTGGTTGTCTATGGCTCAATTCTGTAGGAAATCCTCTGAGAAGTCACTTAAAATTTGTCTCAGATGTGTCAACCCAGTGGACAACAGAGGGAAATGTATACACTAGCTCCCTTCCTCCACTGGTCAAAGGTGGTACCTAGTAGGTATTAATTCATTCATAGCTCCTGTTTTACAATTAAGCTTGCCAAATTTAGAAAATAAGAACAGAAGATGCCCAGTTAAATTTGAATTTCAAATAAAACATAAATTTATTTAGTATAAGTTTGTTCCATAACATATTTGAAACTTACTTTTACTAAAATTAAGGTTTATCTGAAATTCAAATTTAACTGTATGTCCTGTATTTTACCTAGTAACTGTATTTGCAATATAAACAAATGGGTAAGACATGTCTTAAGGTTTACCATTCATCCACAGTAGCAAGAACTTTGGCAAAAAGCAGAGGTATATGGTTCAGCTGAAGTGCGTTGCTCTGAGGTCTGTAGATTGTTGCCACAGCAACAACTGGAGTTGAAAAGGTGGGCCATGAAGAAGTAAGGCAAGGAACGATTGGCATCTGTACCACTTAAATGTGAAAATTTTAACAGTAAAGCAACTAAAAAGATTAAATTTAATAAGAGGGCAAAAATATGAGGTCACAGTAGGTCAGGCACTGGGCTCAGGGTTGTACAAGGTAGAAGATGAAGACAAAGGGATGGAGACAACTAATGATGGTCTACTTCGGAAAACACTATGGAGAACAAATGGGAAAAAGTGTAACTATACTGTGAGCATCCTGAGGCCAGGGACCTGACCTGATTCATTTTGTGTTCTCCAATACCTAGATTATGCCTTGTACAGAGAAGGCTATTAAATGCTTGTTGAATGAGCATATAAATAAATGAATGAGTAAATGAAAAGATAAGGGAATGAGAAAAGTACTTGGAAAGAAAAACAGGAAAAGAAATAGGAATGAATACTGAAGGCCTTCAAAAATTTTGATTTTTGATTCAAAGAGATCCTAATGTCAAAAGAAAAGAATTTTGAAAGTGAGGAAATAAGGTAATATTTATCCCTCTAAGTACTTCAAATACAACCTTAGATAAAGTCTTTTAACTGGAGTTTTTACAATATACATATCTATAATATAGCCCACACAAAGGGGTTCTGCAGGATAATCACTAGTTATCACAATCAGAAAATGTTAACTCTTTTTCAGTATATTTTATTGACTATGCTTTACAGTTTCCCAAGTTTCCCCTTTTATCCCCCCTCTGCCCTGCACCCCCTAACCCTCCAGCATTCCCCCTCCCTTGTTGATGTTCATGGGTTGTACATATAAGTTCTTTGATTTCTCTGTTTCCTATACCATTCTTAAGCTCTCCCTGTCTATTTTATGCCTCCTAATTATGCTTCTTATTCTCTGTACCATTTCCCCGCTATTCTTCCCTTCCCCTTCCCCACTGAAAACCCTCCATGGAATGCCCATTTGTCAGATTCTGTTCCTGTTGTAGTTGTTTGCTTAGTTTTTTTTTTTTTTCTAGGTTCAGTTGTGGATAGTTGTGGGTTTGTTATCATTTTATTGTTCATAGTTTGTCATCTTCTATTTCATAGATAAGTCCTTTTAACATTTCACATAATATGTGTTTGGTAATGATAAATTCCTTTAACTTTACCTTATGTAGGAAACACTTTATCTTCCCATCCATTATAAATGATAGCTTTGCTGGATAGAGTAATCTGGGATGGAGGATATTGCCTTTCACGACTTCAATTACTACTTTCCAGTCCCTTCTTGCCTGTAATGTTTCTTTTGAGAAATCAACTGATAGTCTTATGGCATCTCCTTCAGAGTTAACTATCTCCTTTTCTCTCCCTGATTTTAAGATTCTCTCTTTATCTTTAATCTTGGGTAACTTAATGATGATGTGCCTTGGTGTGTTCCTCTTTGGGTCAATTTCTTTGGGGCTCTCTAGGCTTCGTGAACTTCTTCGAAGTCTATTTCCTTCAACAGATTGGGGAAATTTTCCTTTGTTACTTGTTCAAATAAGTTTTCAACTTCTTGATCTTGTTCTCCTTCTGGCACCCCTATGATTTGGATGTTGGAAAGTTGTCACATAGGTTCTTAAGCCTCTCTTTACTTTGTTTTTAATTCTTGTTTCTTCATTCTGTTCTGGTTGTATGTTTATTTCTTCCTTTTGTTCCAAATCATTGATTTGAATCCAGGTTTCCTTCCCTTCACTGTTGGTGTCCTATATATTTTGCTTTAACTTTGGGTAGCCTTCATTTGTTCCTTTGTTTTATGACTGAGCTCATTTTTTTTCTGTAAGCATCTTGATTATCAATGTTTTGAACTCTGCATCAAATAGGTTGGCTCTCTCTCTCCATTGCTTAGCTCTTTTTCTGGAGTTTTGATCTGTTTTTTCATTTGAGCCATACTTCTTTGTCTCTGCACTCCTGTTATGTTTCAAGGGGGCAGGGCCTTATGTATTCACCAGGGTGAGGTAAACCTCTTTGTTGCATTCTGGTGCTCTCTGTGTGGTAAGGGTTAGAGAGGAAACAAAGAAGTTCCCGTTCCTCAGCTCTAGCCCCACTTTCCAACAAACTCTGCTATGAGACTTGGAGTTTCTCCCGCCGTGGCAATCTCCACAGTAGTTTACAATTAGATTTGACCACCACCTTGCTACGAGTCCTCTCTGCCCACGCGGCTGCCTGTCTCTGTCCCTCCTACTGGTATGGGAGAATATTGCTTTAATTCCTTGGTTGTTGGAGTTCCATGCAGTTTGATTTCCTGGAACTTCTGGTTGTTTATTGTTTTTAGATTGGTTGTTATCTTCCTTTTGGTAGTGCAAGGAAGTGAAGGTTTTCTAACTAAGCCTCCATCTTCACCAGAACTGTAGAAAATGTGGATTTTTCTCTCCAGGAATTTCCTGAAGACATATATACAATTGTGAATGCAATTTTAAAATAATTCTGATTCCCCCAACGAAGTTATTCTAGATTAATAAAGTCCATATTTGAAAGGTGCTAACACATTTTAAGAACAGCAGAACCACTCTGGGAATCATTCTAACAGATACTCATAAAGGAAAGTTTGATGTGTGATGGGCAAAATGTGCCCCTACCCCGAAATGATTTCTACATCCTAACCCCTAAATCTTGGAAAATTGTTATGTCATCTAGTGTTATGGCTTGAATTGTGTACTTCCCAATATCTTGAAGTGCCAGTTCACAATTCCTCAAAATGTGAACTTTTGGGAAATAGGGTTTTTACTGAGATCATCAAATTAAAATGAGGTAGACCCTAATCCAACATGATCAATATCCTCATAAAAAATGGCAAATTTGGACACAGACCCAAGAGAAAAGTTGATGGAAAGACACATTAGGATAAGAAGGAAATGTGACTGGATTGATGTAAACTCTACTAGCACAGAGCAGCACCTTATTGACAACCAGCCAAGAATGGGATTTCAGTTCTACAAGCACAAGGAACTATTTTCAGCCAAAAAACTGAATGAACTTTGAAGCAATTCATCCTTGATTCTGGCTTTAGGAATGTCTAATGAGAGGACCCAGTTGGGCCATGCTGTACCCTGACTTCTGACCTTCATCATAACTGTGAAACCATAGTAAGTGTTTTTAATGTGATAAAATGTACATAAAATTTACCACTTTAAGTGTACAGTTAAGTGTCATTAAGTGCATTCACATTGCTGTGCAATTATCACCTCTATACATATCCCAAATTCTTTCATTAAATAATAACTCCTTATTCTCTCCTCCCCCGGGCTCTTATAAGCTCGGTTTTACTTTCTGTCTCTGGGTATTTGACTACTCTAGGTACCTCATTTAAGTGGAATCATAGAATATCTGTCATTTTGCATGTGGCTTATTTCACTTGTCATAATGTCTTCAATGTTAAATGGGTGTTTTCTTTAAACCACCCAAAAAACTCAAATCATTATTGACAATTTGTCAGATCAGTGATGAAGAAAAATGTGAGAATATATTTCTCAAATGAGCCAAAAAAATTTATTGTTTTCACTTGAAGCAGCAAAAATCTCTGAGTTTTCTATTTTTTTTTTTACAAAATGAAAATTTCTATTATCTTTGCATCATTATATTGGAATGTCTTGTACCTTTCATCCTATAGCCCTACCATTTACTCTAGCCCTTGTTGTGTCAGGTAGTCTTTTCAGCCATCTTTTTATATCTCTGTCTTTCAGCCCCAAGGTTTTTTGATGCTGTCATTGTAGGAGCATCTGTGGGAACCTGCTGGACACTTACACATGCTCAAACACAGCATTTCTATGAAGTTAGCAACATCTAAGGCAAATAATGACCAATGGAGCAGTGAGAGCTGATGGATAAATGTTTCCTTTATTCATGCATCTGGGAGATAACTGTGTGATGCATTCTGTACGTCTCCTCAGAGGGTCTACAGGCACTGAGTCTCTGTTGGGCATAGTGATGACTCTTTCCTTGTTGCACTCTTCCCTAGTCTTCCAATCCTATTCTCTGAAACCACTTCCCAAAAAGCACTTTATGTGAACCCTTCCCTCAGGTTCTGAATTCTGGGGGGAATCCAGATGAAGAGAATTATAAAAACAGTATTTGCTCTGTATGAACAATTTAGAAAAGACAGAAAAGTAAAGGAAAAATAATCCATAAGCCCACCACCAGAAACAATCACTGTTAATAGTGAAGCCCTTGTGCTATTTTTGACTATTCTGGGCTATTTTATGAGTAGTTAATGGATTTTCACAATAACCTACCTATTTGGACTCCCAGAGTATGTTGACTGTCTCAGTGAGTAACATGAAATGCCATACCTGATTTCAAGATGGCTAAAGAATGAAGTGTAATAAAGCTCCCCTCAACCAAAAGGACCTGGAAGGGACAGTTTCACATTTAGATTTCAGGTAGTTTCACCATAATTTGTCTATAAGGTATTGGTCCTCAGGAAAAAAGGTATTGGTCCTCAAAAAAGGTATTGGCCCACTTGTTGTTATATTTCTTCCATAATGTAGTTTTAAGAATTTAGTAAGATGATAAAAGACCTTTTCTAAAACACTGATCATGGTGTTCTGACCATGGTTTTCAGTATTTTCCCCGGATACATATTTAAAACCCTAAAGGGATATTTGCCAAACATTGTAATTCAAAAATGCACATGCAACGACCATGACTGTACTGATTTGAGAATAATTTGGAAGAGAACATCCTTCAGGATAATGTGGAATTAAATTCTCAACCATGATTATGGCATAATCCTTTCATTAAAGAGCAAACCAGATTGAGTCATTGAGAGAAGACTGAACATTTTTGAGGAAATAAAACAACAAAATTGTACATGTTTTGCCTTTCTGGAAATATTCCATGTTACACAAAAGGATATTTTCAGAAGGAGATTTTCCCAGGAGGTATAAATACAGCAATGCAAGTGAATACAAAAGCAGGAATGCTCTGGCTCAGAGGCCATGGTCTAGACCTGCTTATAAATGAAGACCTGCTGAAAAGCCAGTATTTCAAATTCCCACATGCCCAGCCCCATTTCACTGAGTGCAGAGTTTGCTCAACTTCTGTTAAAAAGGAAGTGGGAGAAATTCATAATCCTCTTTGTGAGAATTCATGGCAGGAAAGTAGAGCATCCTCCTGGGGCAAGAGGGGAAACATGGAGCTGCTGCTAAAAGACCACAGTTGCTTCCTCTTTCACACCAAAGCCACTCTCCTTTCAGGAAAAAAAAAGTGTCCATGATGTTGACAATGGCTAATAAAGTGTTATCATTAATAGTTCTTTAAAATAAAACTCACTCTAGAGTGAAAAATCCTCCACTTCAAAAGGTTTGTGCAAAATAAATGCAATGCTGTGAAATACAAGACCAAATGGATAATAATTTATTCATAAGGCACCTCTGTGTGCTTGTTTTGTACTCTTTTGGTAGTATACTTTATGTGTGTGTTTTACAATAAAGTTACTATTAGAATGAGTTATACTTATGTTTATTCACTGGTATGCTTTCTGAAAGTTTTTAGAGATTTTCTTTTTTTTAAATTTTATTTTAAGTGTTGTTCTTATACAGTTTTCTGTTTTCTACTCCCATCCCATCCCACCGCCCCAGCCCTCCACAGCTCCCTCCCATTTCCACCCCCCTAGCTTTTATCCATGTGTCTTTCATACTTGTTGCTCTAATCCCTTCCCCTTTTCCTTGGATATTCCTATCCCTCTCCTCTCTTGTTCTCAATTTCAGTGTCTTTGGTTATATTATGCTAGTTTTTTTTTTCATTAGGTTCCTGTTAAAGGCGAGATAATATGGTATTTGTCTTTTACCTGCTGACATATTTTGCTTAGCATAATGCTCTCCAGTTCTATCTATGCTGTCTCGAAGGGTAGAAGCTCCTTCTTTCTTTCTGCTGCATAGAATTCCATTGTGTAAATGTGCCATAGTTTCTTGATCCATTCATTTACTGATGGGCACCTAGGTTGCTTCCAGCACTGGGCTACTGTAAATTGTGCTGCTATGAACATTGGGGTGCATAGGTTCTTTGGGACTGCTGTTTCAGGGTTTCTATGATATAATCCTAGCAGTGGAATTTCTGGATCGAAAGGCAGATCCATTTCTAGTTTTCTTAGAAAATTCCATACTGCTTTCCATAGTGGTTGTACCAGTCTGCAGTCCCACCAACAGTGTACTAGGGTCCCCTTTTCTCCATTACCTCTCCATACATGTTGTTTGTTGCTTTGTTTATGATGGCCATTCTGACTGGTGTGAGGTGGTATCTCATTGTGGTTTTAATTTGCATCTCTCTGATAGCTTCACAATATCGAGCATCTTTTCATGTGTTTCTGGATCATCTGTATGTCCTCCTTGGAGAAATGTCTGTTCAAGTCTTTTGCCCATTTTTGAATTGGGTTGCTTATCTTCTTAGAGTGGAGTCATGTAAGTTCTTTATATATTTTGGAGATTAAACCCTTGTCTGAGGTATCATTGGCAAATATGTTTTCTCATATACTTGGTTCTCTTTTTATTTTAATACTGTTTTTTTTTTGGCCATGCAGAAGTTTTTATTTTGATGAGATCCCATTTGTTTATTCTCTCCTTTATGTCCCTTGCTTTAGGGGACATATCAGTAAAAATGTTGCTGCATGAAATGTCTGAGATTTTCCTGCCTATGTTCTCCTCTAGGACTTTAATAGTGTCACAGCTTATATTTAAATCATTTATCCACCTTGAATTTATTTTTGTGTATGGTGTAAGTTGGTGTTCAAGTTTCATTTTTTTTGCATGTAGCTGTCAAGTTCTCCCATCACCACTTGCTGAAGAGGCTACTTTTACTCCATTTTATGTTGCTGCCTCCTTTGTCAAGTATTAATTGACCATAGAGAAATGGGTTTACCTCTTGGCTCTCTATTCTATTACACTGGTCCATGTGTCTGTTTTTGTTCCAGTACCAGGGTGTTTTGATTACACTGGCCTTGTAATAAATTTTGGTGTCAGGTATTGTAATCCCTCCTACTTGTCTCTTCTTTCTCAAAATTGCTGCAGCTATTTGAGGTCGTTTATGGCTCCATATAAATTTTTGAAATGTTTCTTCTATGTCTGTGAAATACGCCATTGGTAATTTAATAGGTATTACATTGAATCTGTAAATTGCTTTGGGTAGTATGGACATTTTGATGATATTAATTCTTCCAATCCATGAACACGGTATATGTTTCCATTTGTTTGTGTCTTCCTTGATTTCTTTCTTCAATGTTGTGTAGTTTTCTGCGTACAGGTCCTATACGTCTTTGGTTAGGTTTATTCCTAGGTATTTTATTTTTCTTTTTGCTATATCAAATGGGATTTTTTTCTTGATTTCTGCTTCTGCTGTTTCATTGTTTGCATACAAAAATGCCTTTGATTTTTGGATATTGACTTTGTATCCGGCTGTTTGGCCAAATTCAGTTACTAGGTCCAGCAGCTTTGAGGCCGAGCCTATAGGATTTTCTATGCACACAATCATGTCATCTGCAAATACTGATAGTTTTGTTTCCTCCTTTCCAATTTGGATGTCTTTTATTTCCTTTTCTTGTCTAATCGCTGTGGCCAATTGTTCCAATACGATATTGAATAGAAGTGGTGAAAGTGGACACACTTGTCTTGTTCCTGATCTTAGTGGAAAAGATTTTAGTTTTTGCCCATTGAGTATGATGTTGGCTGTGGGTTTCTCCTATACGGCCTTTATCATATTGAGTAATGCTCCCTCAGTTCCCACTTTGCTGAGTGTTTTTATCATAAACAGGTGCTGTACCTTATCAAATAATTTTTCTGCATCTATTGATATGATCATGTCATTTTTGTCTTTGCTTTATGTGATGTTTTACATTTACTGATTTGCATATGTTGAACCATCCTTGCATCCCTGGGATAAATCCCACTTGGTATGATGTATGATCTTTTTATGTATTGTTGGATGCGGTTTGCCAATATTTTGTTGAGGATTTTAGCGTCTATGTTCATCAGCGATATGGGCCTGAAGTTTTCTTTCTTTGTTATGTCTTTATCTGGTTTGGGGATTAGAATGATGCTGGTTTCATAAAAAGAGTTTGGAAGTCTTCCATCATTTTGGATTTTTTCAAAAAGTTTGTGAAGGATAGGGGTTAGCACTTCTTTAAATGCTTTGTAAAATTCTCCTGTGAAACCATCTGGTCCTGGGCTTTTGTGTGTCAGGAGTTTTTTGATTACTTCTTCTATTTCATCTGCTGTTATTGGTCTGTTCAGGCTTTCTGCTTCTTCTTCATTGAGTTTTGGGAGGTTATATTTTCCTAGAAACTTGTCCATTTCACCTAAGTTTTCAAATTTCTTGGCATACAGTTCTTCATAGTAATTTCTTACAATCCTTTGTATTTCTGTGGTGTCAGTTGTAATCTCTCCTCTTTCATTTCTGATTGTGTTTATTTGGGTCCTCTCTCTTTTTTACTTGATGAGCCTGTTTAATGGCTTGTCAATTTTGTTTATCTTTTCAAAAAAACAGCTCCTGGATTCATTGATCTTTAGAATTGTATTTTAGTCTCTATGTCATTTAATTCTGCTTTGATCTTAGTTATTTCCTTCCTTCTACTTGCTCTGGGCTGTCTTGGCTGTTGATCCTAGAGTTCTTGTAGGTGTATGGTTATGTTGTTTGGTTAATATGTTTCTATCTTTTTTAGGTTGGCCTGTATTGCTAAGAACTTTCCTCTACGGACTGCCTTTGCTGTGTCCCATAAGTTTTGGGTTGTTGTGAGTTCATTTGCATTTGTTTCCAGAAACTTTTTGATTTCTTCCCTAATTTCATTCTTGACCCATTATTGTTTAATAGCATGCTATTCAATCTCCATGACTTTGAGGACTTTGTGTTTTTCCCCTAGGGGTTGGTTTCTAGTTTCAGTCCCTTGTGGTTGGTGAAAATGCTTGGTATGATTTCAATTTTCTTGAATTTGATGAGGTTAGTTTTATGACCTATCATGTGGTCTATCTTTAAGAATGTTCCATGTTCATTTGAATAGAAAGTGTATTTAGTTTCTTTGGGATGAAGGGCTCTATATATATCAGTTAAGTCCATTTCATCTGGGGTGTCGTTCAATGCCACAATATCTTTGTTAATATTTTGTTTAGAACATCTGTCCATTTTTGATAGTGGAGTGTTAAAACCCCTACTATAATTGTGTTGCTGTCAATATCTTTCTTGAAGTCCTCTAAGATTTTCTTGATGTTTTTAGGTGCTCCTATGTTGGGTGCATATATATTTACAATGTTATGCCTTCCTGGTGGATTATTCCCTTGAATATTATGAAGTGACCTTCAGGATCTCTCTTTATGGCTCTTCTTTTGAAGTCTATTTTGTATGATATGAGTATTGTTACCCTGGATTTTTTTTCCTGTCCATTTGCTTGGAAAATTTGTTTCCAGCCCTTCACTTTGAGTCTGTGTTGGTCGTTTGTCCTGTGGTGGGTCTCTTGTAGGCAGCATATGTGTGGGTCATGCTTTCTTATCCATTCAGCTATTCTATGCCTTTTGATTGGAGCATTTAATCCATTTATGTTTAAGGTTATTATTGATAGGTACTTATCCATTGCCATTTTTGTACCTGTGTTCCTCTCCCTCTCTTTCTCTTTTTCCCCCACTTCTTAAAGCAGGACCTTTAGTATCTCTTGCAGAGCTAGCTTGGCAGAGGTCTATTCTTTTAGACTTCTTTTGTCTGGGAAACTCTATTTGGCCTTCTATCTTGATTGAAAGCCTTGCTGGGTAAAGTAGTCTTGGTTGCAGGCCTTTGGTTCTCATTACTTGGAATATCTCTTGCCATTCTCTTCTGGCTTGGAGTGTTTCCACTGAGAAGTCAGATGCTAACCTAATCGGGGCTCCCTTGTATGTTACTTCCTTTTTCTCCCTTGCTGCCTTTAAGATTCTC
>PVKU01012495.1:0-34945 GCA_004027475.1 Anoura caudifer
GTGGATCTTGCCTCTTTAGTCATTTTTCCTCATCTGCCTTAACACACTGTCATGGAAGCTCTCTAAGTTTCACAGAAAACAAACCTCAGAGGGCCACTATTGTTCCCAGGCTTTGCAGGTGAGACGGAAAAAGAACAACAGTTCAGTGTGGAGAGGAGTATGAAAACTATCACAGCTTTGGAGATGTGGTTTGATGCAGACTGCCCTTCAATTTTTAATTAATATGTTAACATAAGCAAAGATAAATTTTAGAATGTACTCAAAGCAATAAAAATATTTCAAAATAAATACTTTCATATATATATTTTTACATGCTTATATGTTTTCTTGAGATTTAGTGTCAGGACAAACAAAAGTTTTAGCAATAGGATTTAGTTGTACTTAAAAAAGGTACTAATTAAGTACTAAAATATCATACTAATTATATTGACATGTTTTTCTGATAACAAAGAAGAGCGATATAAGTAATCATTGCTGTTATGTTCTGGGACAGCTTTCCGATTAAGATACATGCCATCAACATGATATTTTCACATGTAGTTTTGATCATGTTTTGGACTAGTGATGAAATCATTTGTGTATATTTTTAAACATAATTAAAGAAAGAACTTTATTCTTAAAATTGGGTGATGTTCATGTGACTTCTTAAATAATTTTTGGTTGGGAAAGATCTATATGCGGCATACAATAGGCAAACAATAAAAATTGTTGACTAAATCACGTTCTTTTATCAAAAGAATACAACAATTATGAAACCAGAATGAATGCTAAGAAAACTGGTTAAAAGAAATTGTATATATAAATTTAACATATAAGTATACATAAAATTACTTTTATATATTTATATTTTAGAAACACGGTATATATTATTCATATTATTAATTATATAAATTATTATATATTAATATGCATAAATTACATATAATTATATATCTTATTTAGGCTTTTTATTTTTAATTTTATTTAAAATATTTTATTTATCTATTTTTAGAGAGAAGGGAAGGGAAGGAGAAAGAGAGGGAGAGAAACATCAATGTGCGGTTGCCTCTCACATGGCCCCCACTGGGGATCTGTCCTGCAACCCAGGTGTGTGCCCTGACTGGGAATCTATCGAGCCGACGACCCTTTGCTTTGCAGGCCCACGCTCAATCCATTCGGCTACACCAGCCAGGGCTAATTTTATTTTTAATTGAATTTATTGGGGTGACACTGTTTAACAAAATCGTACATGTTTCAGGTGCACACTTGTGCAGCACCTCATCTGCACGGTGTGTTCACCAGCCAAGTCAGGTCTCTATCACCATTTATTTACCTTCTTCAGTTTTCCCCACCCCTCCCCCCAGCCATCACCACATAGTTGTCCTTGAAGAAATAATATTTGATTTTGGTTGTTTTTATTGTCTACTTATCTTCCTTTCTCCCTGTGATTTTTTAACTTAGAACCAGACACTGTCATAAAATAACTGGATCTGCTTTTGGTGCTTCCGCACACCAAAGAACAAAGTTTATCCTTGAAGGGTTTCAATATTTATTTACTGAATTATTTACTTTATAACCATTCTAGTCATTGCTTAAATGTTAAGCTCATATCCTCTCAGATTTCAATAAAATAAATAAAACATCACAGAAGACACAAAATATTTTATGGTTTGATAGTGGGGAGAGGACAGAGAGAAAGATTCCGCAATTCCTTCCAAACACTGTGCATCTAAAATACTTTGAATGCTACAGAGCAGGAAAATATTAAGCAAGTGAATAAAAGTTCTCTGGAAAATAGAAAGATTTGAAGCTGTTTATGTGAATTAATGTGTCATATTCAAGCCATGATTTCTAAACATCACTCACAACACTCTCTATACACCTTACGCAGCAATTCCAAGAAAGAGAGCACATAACTTAAAAGTAAAGAAAAAACTAGTTATTTATTTACTGCTTGTATGTGGAAACAGAGAGTAAAGGCACTAAGGAGAGGAACTGGAATTCTTCTTTTTTTTTTTTTTAAGATTTTTTATTTATTTATCTTTAGAGGGGAAGGGAAGGAGAGAGGGAGAGAAATATCAATGTATGGTTGCCTCTCATGCGTCCCCTGCTGGGAACTGTCCTGCAACCCAGGAATGTGCCCTGACTGGGAATCGAACCTCGATCTTTTTGGTTCGCAGGCCCGCGCTCAATCCACTGAGCTATACCAGCCAGGGCCTGGAATTCTTCATTTTAAAAATGATATTGGAGTTTGCCAAAAAGTGTCTTTGTTTTTTCATCCCGTATGATAGCTCTAGTAGTGCTTAGTTGTCTTTAACTTCATTCAAAACAATTTCATTAGATTGTATTGTGACAGCTGTCATATCAGTGTGCATGTAAGAAAAAAGTTGAAATTGATGAATTTTGATGTAGCCATTTTAATAGTAAAGATGGAAGAACATAAGCAATATTATTGGCATATTATTTCGAGAAAGGTAAAAAATGCAACTGAAACAAAAAAGATTTGTGCAGTGTACAGAGGTGCTGTGACTGATCAAAAGTGTCAAAAGTGGTTTAAGTTTCATGGTACTATTGACATTTTGGCCAAACAATTCTTCGCTGTGGGGCTGTCTCATGTCTAGCAGCACCCCTGGCCTCTACTCACTAGAAGCTAATAGCAGGAGATAGCCAACATATTCAAAATACACAAATCAATAACGTTATTAGTGAAAATGAAAAATGTGTCTTTTATTGTACGGGAAAAACTAAACAGACTTTTCAGCCAACCCGATATTTATGATTCAGTTGAAGCAGGAGAGCACTAACCTGAAGGACATTTATAAAGCTGGGTAATCTATTTGGAAAAGATATTCAGGGAGGAAAGTGAGGTAATGTAGATTATTACAAGGATCTCTGACTCAATTATGTAATGAGAAAAATAAAAAGGGATTTTGAAGATAAATGTTTATTGTTGGACTCTGAGTTACGGCTGAAATTTTTTAGGGGTAGTTTATCCCTAAATAGAAAGTATAGATTATTACAATAAGTAAAGTACAGGAATTGTAATGTGGCTATGGGGTAATGTGATCATAAAATATATCATAGTAAATTGTGGTCACATAATTCACAGACTAGAGTAACATCACTTAAGGAGTCTGTCTTTGATGTGCGTGGAGACCTTCAGGGCTGTTCTCAGTCTGGGCATGGGAAGAGTTTCAAGCTGTGTGTGGCCATGTTTGCTTGGCCAATGAAATGTGAGTAGAATTGTACAGCATTTCAAGGTGGTAGCTTAAAAGTCCAGATCAGGATCACTGAGTTCCCTTCCCAGGCCTACCATTGTCCGCAGGGGCACATGCGGAGAGATGGAAGTCTGTCTTCCTGGTTATATGAGTGATGAATGGATCCTCCCACAGAGCAATCATGCTTTTTAAATTTATTTAATCTCCTTGAATCACAGAGAGCCTATAAAGTTGATGTAATAATAGTACCTATATTATAGGATTGTGAGATTTAAAAATAATTACCTTTGGCCTCAATATGCTGTCCAATAAATGTTCACTATTAGCATTATTGTTAAGCTTTCTCCAGAAATTTTATATTTCTTCCCTAAAGGATATTTTTAAAAAGTGAACTTCTTAAAAGGTGAAGGGATTAGCCAAAGAAGATAAATGCACAGCCCATGGACACAGACAATAGCGTGGTGAAGGCTGGGGAAGTGGGGGCAGGGGTTAGGTGGGGGTGGGCAAAGGGTGGGGGGAATTGGGGACATCTGTAATAGTGTCAACAATAAAAAATTAAAAAGGTGAACTTTTAAATTTATCATGTTAGTTTTGTGAGCTTTTTCCTTCTTCCTACACGGTTAATTGCTTCCACAAAAAGTGTTAGCATTCAAAAGTCACAGAATCTCGCCATCTGCTTAACCTGAAAACCACATTAATAATGTCATTAGACAGGAAACTAGGTAAGGCACAAAAGTGTGTGCTTATACAATTAATCTAGGAGGACTAAGGAAAAAGGGCAGAGAGGAGAATTATAGTGGGTTAGCCTCTGGCTGTCCAAGGGCTTTATGGTGTTCTGGGACATTAGAATTGTGTGGTCAAGAATTATGTTTCCAATACTACCAAAAGATCCAGGGAGTCACTTGCTGACATGTTGTAATTCAAATCTACTTGTACCGCAGAATCATTAAAAAGATGATAACATAGACAAAGTCATCACTCTAGAAGAATATTGGTTGTGAACTTTGCAGGTGATAAGAGCTAACAATTTCTGGAAAGAAGCAGCACACACACATAAGTTACAGTGTAAACAAAGAAGGTGAGACCCTGTTTAGTGAATAATTTCAGTGCACCATGGAGACTTCTGACAAGGCTCAAGCATTTGCTGTAGAACGCATTCAGTAATAACACTGGTTTAAATGCATTTTTTCAATCCGGTTTTTGTTGTTGTTGCTGTTTGAGGGTTTGCAATGCCAAAAAGGGCCACTGTAGTCCATTTCTTGGCATAACATTGATTAACTGAGACTATCAGACTGACATGACCTAAATGATCAAAATGTACAATGGATCTGGGTATTTAAAGTGAGGTTTTCTGTAGAATGAGGCCAGCAGTTATGATGACAATCAACTGTCTTAATATAGAGAACAGCCTTGTCAATTTTTCTCAAAGTTTTCCTATCCACACAAATATTTCACCAGCCCACTTTTCCACTGGAGATTAATCTATTAAATAAGAGGAACAAAACCACTATTTAATTTTATTTACTGCACACAGTAGTTCTCTCTCCGATCTGAAAAGAAAACAGGACCTGATTCACTTTGGCACCTAAGAAAAGCCCTCAATTGCCTGGTATTCTAGCTACTGTGGCATGTTTCTGCCCAACTCGCTAATAAAATATGTTTACTAACGTTGATGGCAGGCAACAGCTTTAGGCTGTTAAATGAAACTACCAGGATGGCCCTAACATTAAAGAACTAGATATTTCCCCACTTTAGAAACCCATACTTTGGACCTTTGCTATATAAGAAAGAGCCTCTTGGCATTCTAGAAACTTCACAGCATAGTTTTACAGTGCAGGGCCAACCTTGCTATTCACAGGGATTAAATAAAAGCATGATTATTTCTAAACCATCATTTTGTTTATAAATCAAATGTACACTTGATTAAAATTAAAACACCTAAAAGTGACTGGCATCTACCTAGTTCTTTGGACCTTTCTCATGGCCTTTTCATAAGATATCTTAATTTAAGCCTTAAAACATTTTTTTTGTTCAACATTGTTACCTCAATCTGCATATGAGAAAAATGAATGTTCAGAGAGTTCAAGTGAGTTGAACTTGAACTCTTTGAACATTCAGGGAGTTCATGGTCACACATGGTCAAACAGAAGGAGCCCAAGCTCAATTTAAATGTGACTCACCTCCAAATTTTCTGTGTTCTGTGCTGTGAAAATTCTCCTCCATGGTAGCTCAGTCCAAAGGAAAAATAATGCAAGTAGCAAATGCCATTTAAATCTTTCCCAGAGCCACCTAACAAAAGGTAAAGAGTAACAAGTGCAACTAATTTTAATAATATATTCTACTTGATCCAAAATATCAAAAATATTATTTTCATATGTAATCAATTTCAAAATTACTAATAACATATTGCACCTTTTTTGGGGGGGTACCAAGATTTGAAATCCTGTATGCATTTAAAGTATATAAATTTCATAAAATTTCAAGTTAAGAAAGCAGGTTCACATACTCAACCTCTTTGAAACATACTTAAATGTGTTCTAATAATTTCAGTATTAGTTTTCAAAGTTGAATTTAAACTAAATTAAAAAATTTAGTTCTTCGGTCATTCCAGCCATGTGTGAATGCTCAGCAGCCCAAGTGACTTCTGTGTGCACAGAGACCATGTCGTGTCTGTGGGTTGGACACTAGAGTTTAAAGTCACTCTCGCACTGTCCATTTCACTTTCATCTTTTACGTACATTCCTCATCAAGAAAGAGATAACTTTTTAGATGTGGCAATTGTATATTCATATTGACCCATTTTCTTTCTTATTCTCCAGATAAGTTTTAAATGGGCAAATTAATTATACAGACTAAACTTTCCCAGAAACAAATTGGCCGAGAGAGAGAGAGAGAGAGAGAGAGAGAAGAGAAAAGAGAGAGAGAAGAAAAGAAAGAGAAAGCATTCCTTCCTAGGTCAACTTAACAAACAATATTTAAGAAAATAAAACACATTTCCTTTACCCCCTGCCATGCCAAAAACAAAAGCAAAAACAAACTAAGCAAACAACTCGAACAGGAACAGAACCACAGAAAGGGTTATCACATGAAGGGTTAGCAACAGGGGAGTGGGGGGAGGAGAGGGGGGAAAAGGTACAGAGAATAAGTAGTATAGACGGTGGGTAGAAAATAGACAGGGGGAGGGCAAGAATAGTATAGGAAATGTAAAAGCTAAAGAACTTATGACACATGGATGTGAGCTAAAGGGTGGGAATGTGGGTGGGAGGGGGTGTGCAGGGTGGAGGGTAGTGAAGGGGGAAATGGGACAACTTTAATAGCATAATCAATAAAATATATTAAACAAAACTTGGCTTTTGGAGGTCACTCCATGGGCTTTTGATGATGGTGACAGTCTCCTCCCTTAGCACCCCAGTTCTCTCCTGTAGCTGCTTCCCTCAGGAAATGCAGAGTTTATAAGGATCTTTATAAAATATTGGAATGTGATCGAATAGAGAGGCAGGTAAAATTTGCCTTGCAACCTGGAAAATCCTTTTCTTGCCCATTGCTCCCTTCTATGACAACTCCTTACCTTTGCCTGCTGTCTCTAGTTGTGAATTCAGAGAATTCTGGACTAAAAAGTCCTTTGTCTTCTCATTTGGCTCACGCTATGATTTGCTTCTGTCAGGGAGGGACCGTATAACTCCTTCATTCTAAGGGGTGGTTGTCACCTTCGCTAGAGGTATTAAATATGAAATGAAAATTTAGGGTGGCAGCGGGCTATGAAGAATACTTTGGGGACAGAAGTGCAAAGTCATACCCCTTTGTCAGGGATTCCCTTCCCCTTCCCTTCACAGGAAGCCTTCAGCCAACTTCTGGTGTAAAAACTTTATAGAAAGGATTACTTCTACTTCTTTTCTTTATCTGAATTTTATACTATAGTACAAATTAAAAAAAAAATAAGCTATGTCCCTTATTAAGAAGTTAGCGAATAGGGAGAGTTTTTAGTTTATAAAAGTTAATTCACCCATTCATCTCCATAAGTCAATGCTCTAATGACCCACAGATCTGGGTTCTAGAATGCCCGTTAGAATTGACTCCATGCAGAGAAAGTCGTTCTGTTCTGTGGATACATTTCTTTAAAAATCCATAATTCATGCCTAGTTATTGGACATTCCAAAATTCATCAGAAGGACTTCTCCTTGATTGGAAGTTATAGACTTCTGCCAACGATATGCTAAGTAAAATTACAAAAGGTCTGGGGTTGCCAGAAGTTACTAAATTCCAAATATTATGAAATATTCTCTCCAGGCTGCGGGGCCGATGAGCCATTTCTGGGAAATTATTGGCAAACTGTCATGGCTACTTAGAGTCATTCCAGGGGCCATCTAAATTCTTCTTGGAAATTGTGCTCATTAAATATGTGAATAGTTACAAGGGATTATTTATACAACAGACGTGAGCTATGAGATTAGTGGTACACTGAGCCAGGTCTAAGAGAAAGCACCACCATCAGCTCCCAATTTCCCGGGATATCCGTCAGAGGTGTCGCTGCTGGGATTTGCTTTACTCACTACCTTACACCTTTGACTATGGTTTTATGGTTTTACTGTATGTTTCCTTCCCTAAATAATACCTGGCTTCATTTTCTAAGTTTTTGAATTTTATAGAAACGAAATTATACTATTTGCATGCGTTTGTTTGCAGTTTGCCTTGTTGTTGCTTTTATTCGACAGCATGTTTTCCCACCAGCCCTAAGTGGTTCTTTATCCTACTCACCACTTGAGGTGGTGCGTGTTAAGTGCTACTTCATTATGGCTTTGATATACATCACCATCATTTTCCCTTATTCATGCATAGGCGTTCTTTATACATTCTGAGTACTAATGCGCTGCAAATAGCCTCTCCTAGTTTGTAGCTCATGTTGGCAGTATGTGGTATCTCGATGGAGAGGAGTTCTTTAGTCATCGAATTCATCAGTATTTCCCTTTGCTTTATTGTTTTAAGAATATTGCTTAAGAAAAAAAAATTTACTGAGATGGTGAATAGATTTTACTGTCTTTCAAATATTTTCCCTTTCTAGTTTCTTCCACTTACTTGAAAACAGTATCCGTGAATGGTGCCACATAGGAGTCCAATCTCAGATTTGCTTCCCACGTGGACGTCCCAGTTTCCAGGTATCATTTATCCCACTGTTTGTTTCTTCCCTGCAGGCATCTGCGTACAGGGGTGGACAAAATTAGGTTTGCAGAATACAAATAAATAATACAATAATCAATCAATCAGTCAAGAATAAACCCTGCATTACCAATTGCAAATCTACGTTTTCCCAACCCTGTCCATGCTCTGCCATAAATGTGCAGGCTAATTTCCTGGGTTTTTACTCCAGGGTCAACATGCCCACCTTTGCACCAATACCAAATGCCATCATTTCAAGATATGATGGATTTTGTGGTCTTGCGAATTAAATCTCACCTTGCTCTGCTTCTTCACAATGCCTCGGCTGTTCTTAGCACTTTGTTCTTCGACGACACAGTATAAAATTTGTTTACGACTTCCTCTCCATTGCCTCCAAAGTTGTGATTTAGGTTTGGAATGTCTTGAGTCATTGAGACATGAGAAATGTCTTTGACTATACAGTCATGTTTAATTGGGTAAAAGTCATGTGTAATCTGGATAAAAGTGTCATGTTTATAGTATTGAATCATCCAATTCACGAATATAATGTATTTTCCAAGTTATTTAATTTTTAATGACTTTTAATAATGCTTTATAAGTTTCTCTCTGAATATACACACTTTTTATTAGATTTATTTCTATGGAGATCATATTTCTGATATATATGTTCAAACTGCATGAATCTACACCCTGATGAATTCTATTCATATATTATATATGATAATATATATAATATTGTAAAACACCTTATTTCTAGAAATGTATCTTAAATATACTGTAGCAAAGTATAATTTTTTATATTATGATTATAAGCATATTTACAAAAGATATACATTATTATTTATTTTTACTTAGATTTAGTCATATATTTACCTTTTCTCTGTATTTCCCATGGTATATTTCCTTCTGCTTAAATGATCCCTTTTAGCAATTCATTTAGTTAGGGTTCATTGATGACATATTTTCTCAGTTTTTGGTTTTTTTTTTTTGGTTTAGGATTTTTTTTCCTATTTTTTATTTTAATTGTTGTTCTTGTACAGTTTTTTGAAAATATCCTTATTTTGCCTTTATTTTGTTGAATCTTTTCACTGGGTCAGCATTTATTCTCTATTGGGAAATTGAAAATATTACACTGACTTCTGACTTCAATTTTTTATTGCTGAGAAATCAATTTTTATTCTTATAATTACTCCTTTGAAGATACTATTTGCTTTTCCTTGGTCGCTTTTAATATATTTTTTGCTTGTTTTCAACAGTTTTACTTTACCTAAGTGTGTGTTCTTTGTTCTTTCTTTGTAATGGTTCGTAGAATTTCTTGCTTGGGCACCTTGATGAATTTTGTTTTTCTTGGCCATTATCTCCTCAGGTATTGTTTCTGTTTCATTTCATCTCAATTCTCTTGGGATTTTAATTGCATCATGGTAGAAACTTTGACTATGTCTCTTATGACAGCTGCATTTCTTTTAATATTTTCATCTTTTCTTCACTTCAAGATTTAGTCTGTTTATTGTCTTGTAACCTATCTTCTATTTTATTATTTTCTTTTCAGCTGTTTCTACTATTCTGTTAACACAGCCATCAGCAGCTTATTGGGTCTGGTCTCTATCTGGTTGAATTCTATTCCTAGAAACTTGCCTTTCATGAGTGGCAGCTGAATGCCTGGGGTGTTTATTAGGACTCTTTCCTCCATGAAAAATACAGCACAGTAATTGTTGCCTCCATAGTCCCTTAAGACTGGTGAAAGTTGTGCTTCGCAAATAAGCAAACATTGTGAGGATAAAAGTGGGATTCAATGAAGCTGATGAGAGCTCTTTCCCCCCTTTCTCCCAGATCTTTGTCCATTAAATATTCACTCCTTTGGTTTGAAGATGCTCTCAGGCATCTTCAAACTGATAGTATTATATTTGGTCAGTGCTGGTCTACAATAATAGAACCAACCCATCCTTACCAGAGTGAAAAATCCTTGACATAAGCTGGACAATAACATGTATTCTGCAGCTCAGGGGTGCACGGTTATTGCTCAACATGTGTGTGTGTGCATTACATTATCTATAAATGTTTGCATTTATAGATTCCAAATTACTAATGTTTTAATTATGTTTAATCAATAAAATGTATTTGTCAGTATGATTATGGATTTGTGCATTTCTCTTGTTCTATCCATTTTTATTGTTATTCTATTACAGTTGTCCCAATGTATCCCCAATTTTTATTTTGTATATCTAGAAGTTATATCAATAAGTCTATACTCTGTTAGAATGAATATATTTTTCTAAAGAATTAAAACTTTTAAAATGCTTATCATTATTTAGTTTCCCTTTTATTTTTAATAATATTTTATATAATTTATGTTTTTTTGCAATCATAGATTTATTTCAAAAATCATATTTTTTCTCTTGGATTACCAAATGTGTTTTCTCACTGAATTAGTTATAATCCTCAATTCATGGCAAGTTATCATTATTACCAGTGGTTTTGCGCAAGGCCTTTTCTTGTATTATACACATATTTTTGTGTTTATTATTCCTACTTCCGTATTTTCCTCCCATAGTTTACTAAATCTTTTCGATATCTTGTGATCTTACTAAATGTGGATTGTTGTACTGTATGCATGTATTCTTAGTCTAGATAAGTGTTATCATGTTAGATAGCTCTATCTTCCTTACTTTTTTGTTTTTTACTCAGCATGCCTAGAATGACATGGTGTGTATTCACCACATTTGAACTCTCTCCTCTTCCTACAGTCTGTCACCACCCACACACTCTGTCACCACACACACACTCTGTCACCACATATACACACACACAATGCTGCAGTGCGGTCTAGTTGTATATGAACCCTGGAAACCTCCTTGCTCTCCATCCCCATTGTCCCGCTTCTCCGTTACGGTCTCTGCCCCAGGAGGCATGTGTATGGATGACATGAATGTGTTTTTCTGCCATCTGTCATGTAGAAGGATTTCACGAACAACAAACCCTGGCAGGACAGTGGTGGCCAAAAGCAGGATGATTCAGACTAGTTAGTACTCTGTAAGGTCATCTCAGGTTGACTTTGTTGAGTTATCCATGCTTGTGGTTTCCTTCAAGGAAGCTGTATCCACAGGTTTTTCTCCCAGGGGCTCTTGTGATTGCTTCCTCCCTCAGCCCTCTGGCTGTAGGGGGGTAACAGCCCAGTACACTGGACCCTCCTACACGGCACTCTTCCCCTTTCATCACCTTGTTAGAAACCCCCCTTCAAATTATTCCAACATGTTGGGGTCTTTACTGATTTAAACCCTTTTGGGATTGTAAGAAATTAACATTCCATCACTGTTACTATTACTGATTTTTTAATTTATCAAAATCTAAAGCTAATTAATATTACCAGCCTCTCAAATGATAGAACAAATGAACAAATGATGGAATAAATGATAGAACAACTGAAAAACTTTTCCATTGTTATAAACCTTCTGGATTTATATTCTATTTTTGTCTTATACTTTGGTCCACCTTCTGTATTTTAAAAAATTATCAAGATGCAATTTTTAATGTTGTAAGAAGTAAAGTTTTGTTTAGTTTTACTCACGTGTT
The DNA here is from genome assembly GCA_004027475.1 of Anoura caudifer. Classification (NCBI taxonomy): domain Eukaryota; kingdom Metazoa; phylum Chordata; class Mammalia; order Chiroptera; family Phyllostomidae; genus Anoura; species Anoura caudifer. The sequence continues at coordinate 11,922 of PVKU01012495.1, forward strand.
CACCAATTTTTCTTTTAATTCCTTCTTGTGACTCAAATGTTATAGGTTGAATCACTTTCCATGTGCCTCAACCTATAACATTTGAGAATTTTTTTGCATCATATCTAATTTGAGGTTGATGATTATTTTCTTTCAGCATATTGATGACACTATTTCACTGTATTCTTCTTGTTGTTGCTGTTGGTAAGTTAGCTGTCAGTTTAATACTCCTTCTTTTGAAGCAATTAGTGTTTTCTGTTTGGTTGTTTCAAGATTTTTCTCTTTGTCTCTCTTTTCCACTTATTGTGGTGTGATTGGATACAGTTTCTTTCTGTTTATCCTGTTTGGAATGCATTGGCTTTCTTGAATCTGTGTGGGTGATTTTCAACTTTTCTCGATATTGCTATCATTACTCTTAAAATTGTTTCTGCTCCATTGTCTTTTGCTCCTCATGGAACTGCAATGGTATAAGCTGGACTCTGTCACTTGGTCCTTGTCTTTCAAACGCTGTTTTTTATATGTAATGTGTGTATTTCCATGCTGCCCTCTGGAGTACTTTTACTCAGATATATATTCATTGACTTTTCAAAAGCATATGTTAATATTTTTAGTTTTAGAAGTTCTGTTTGTTTACATTTCAAATATATTTGGTAATTTAAAAAATATTCTTTGCTTCAGTTCCATTGTTATTGTACTATATTAGTACTTTACATATTTTTGTTATATTATTTTTAAACTGTATAAAACATAATTAAATGGTATTTTATGTCTGAAAATTCCAGAACCTCATCGTTTGAAGGACTGATATTGTTGTCTCTCATGGTGTCTTGTTTCCTTGTGTATTTGTATGTTTTTTTCTTGACTGAATGCTCCTTTTTCTTGAATTTTTTTTTTGTGTGTTAAGTACTAAGACCTTCTATGAAAGTTTTCCCTCTAGTAATGGTTTACATTTGTTCCTTCTAGGGATCTGAGACTTTTTGAATCCATGACAACTTTTAGTCAAACACTTACTTGAAACTCTTTGGATAATGCTGGTAAACTGTGGGAATACACACTTATAGTTACGGATTTCCGGGGGGGGGAACCTCAAACTCAGCATTAAGTTTTCACTTGCACAATGTTCTTAAAATTCTTCCAGAGTAGACATTTGGGGTCCAGGATTACTTCTTCCTCAGCTTTACATTGAAGGTGCAGAACTCTGAATTCCCAGAAATCTCTGGAAGCTTCCTAACAGCCTTTCTACCTACATTGGATGTTTCTTGGGCTTTTCTCCTTAAGGACTTTGAAAACTAAAGTGGAATTTCTCTTAGCAAACTTTCTGCCTTGATAGGCATGTAACCTTAAGTGCTCTGCTTACTTCTCCGAGATCCAGCTCCTGCTCTCTTTTCATCATCTTGTAATTCTCAATGCTTGCATCAGTTCATTAATGTGATTTAATAGATTTGAAAAATATTTCCTTCAGCATCACCGTTGCTTGCAATGACATGTCAGAGCAGTCAGAGTATCTAATCTACTCCTTAAAACACAGCTTTAATTTTGTGCAGTTTTAGGAGCACTATATATACCTTTTAGTTATTCAAACATTTATGCTGTTGGCCTCATTGATACTTAATTTGTTTAGAATGATGTTAGGAAAGAAAATTCTATTTTTCTGTTACTAAGCCAAACACACTTTCTTCTGATATTCTAGCTGTTCTTTTGTCATTGCTATGGGCAGTGGATCCTTCTGAAATGTGACTGCACAAGGCAATTTTCTGTATTTGTCTTCTGTAATTTTCTAGCAGCTTGTTTGAGTTTCATAGCAGAAAATAATTCTCTCCATATGCCAAAAGACAACTCATTTAAATAAGCCTGGTTCATGGTTTATCAAGTTGATTACAGAAGTTCTTTGAAAACATGAGAGTTTATATTATGGTTTTGGATAAATTATTTTCTCTTGTGTCATTTATATTTCACTAGAAAGCAAACATGTAATTTATAATGTCATGCCATTATAGTAATGGAGCAAGTAGGCATGTTTCTCTCTATTCATCAAAAAGTCATGTGCATACCATATCAATGCCAATGATGAAAGTGTTTCTTGTGCATTGTAAGGACCCCAGTAAGCTAAATGGCTTCATCAAGACAAGGCCAATGTCATTGGTTATAGGAGTGAAGCAAGTGCACGATGTGGTATGGAGAACATTTTTTGTTGCTGTACATGTAATATCTAAGTTAGCTATTTCCATCATGTAATTCAAATCAAGGGAGTGCGAAAGCCTTTCCAAAACTACAGCACATAGTATATGACGATAAACTGTTTTTTTTAAAGCTTGTATATTCATGCCTTTCAAAGCCTATTTTTTCCAGAGAGGATAAGAACAGTATGAATTAAATAGCAAACATATGTAACTGGTTAGGAACAGATATATGACATTATATATCATAGTCAGATAGTGTTATGATTTTGAAATTAAAAAGTTCAGGGTCCTGGCTGGGTATTTCATTTGGTTAGAGTGTTGACTCAATATACCAAGGTTGTAGGTTCAATCCTCAGCTGGGCCAAGGGCAAGAATCACCCAGTGAATGCAAAAACAAAACAACAATTCAATCTCTCTCTCTCTCTCTCTCTCTCTCTCTCTCTCTCTCTCTCTCTCTGCCCCCTTCATCCCCCTGTCTCTAAAAATAAATACATTAACAAAACCAGAAATCTCCACTGAAGAGTCTCAGATGTCTTGTCATCACACAGGACTAACAAATCAGCACAAAACCATTCCTGCAGTGGTTCCTCTCTGTGAATATTTTCAATGTCAAAGAAAAGAAAAACCACCAAAGCAAAACCAAACCAAAACTCTAAAAACTAATTAAACTAGTCAGATTCTTTATAGACATATGTGTACTCTGCCTTTAAAAGGCAAAAGAAGTCTCACATAACTTCAGATTCTGTAACAGCTTTAACTTTTTATTTTACCATAATATACAAGATAATTATAAAATAATTAAATGCATGCAACTTATTTCAATGAAGGTCTAAAGCTTCTTCCCCCTACTCCTTAAATGCTGACCCATCATGGAAAGCTAGCTTTCCCTGAAACCAGTGAAATACCTTTTGAGTATTAAAAAAAAAGAAAAAAACAAAAAAACAAAAAACATGACAAGGAGGAAAAAAATGGCATTTGAAATAGGCTTGTTTTTATTTAAAACAGTGATAATTACAACAAAACATAATTACATTCTATTTGGCATACTAGAATAGCATTTTTCCTCTTTCCAAGTGGAGTTTGGAGATTTACGGGTAAGAAAGGAACACATGAAAACTAATGACTTTCATGTAACATATTTCTGAGAAATGAATACGGAGAGCATCAGAAATGCCCCTAACATTTTTCTTCTGATTTCTTATATAACTGATATGCATGATTTCTTACTTTTCTAAGTGCATAATGCAATGAATATAAGTAAACATAAGGTATGGTTCTTGACCTCATACAAGTTATAATCTAGCCGAGAGGAAAAAACCATGTAATTCTTGTACATGCATATGTCCTTGCCTAAAAGTGTTAAGGTTTCTTTTCAGGCTAGTTGTGATTGTGGCCACTAGTTTTCTGTCTTTTTTTTTTTTTTTTTTTTTTTGCCTCCGTAAGACTTTATCATTTCTGTAAAGGTAGAAAGAAGCCAATCTCACACACTATATTTGGAGGCTGGTTTATCAGTACATTGAGAAAAGGCTGGAAGACTAAGCCGAAAGAAGATACTTTTCTTTCTCATCTCTGTTCCATAGGTGTGACCCTACTGTAAAGAAACAGAACCCTCAAAAGGCACCACACTTGTTCCCTTAGAAAGATTAAGAAGATAACCAATGGTACTTGGGGCAGGGTAGAGTTATAAAAGGTACCAGCCTACAGAAGTTGCCTACGGTCTTTGATTCTTTGATGTACTTCTCTGAGCACTTGCCTGCTGTGGCCTGGAAGGTCTGCCAGCCCCTGTATGGCAACACCCCCACCCCCAGGCTGCAATGGACCTAATTGCAGGGGGAACCATGACCCAGTTTCTGTCAGTGAAATTCCTTCTTCCAGGCACTTCAGTTTGCAACTCAGAGCATCCGGTCATGAGATTCAGGTTCTAGATCGAGGAAAGGGTACAAGACCAGGGCTCAAGGGCATTTGTTGCCATGTTCAAAGAAAAGCATAGAAATGGAGTGTGTTTCTGCAGAGAAATCTGGCATTCGAAGAGAGAGTTGGAGCCTTCCAATAAGGTCCACTAACCACGGGGCCCTGGAAAGATGAGGAAAGGTGGGAAGGGACAGCCTATCCTTCTAATTTCTGGCTCCTGTCCTTCGCAAGACCAGAAAACAAATTTGCCTTTGAATTCCAGGAGATTGTTTTGAATTATTTCAGTAAATCTTAACTTAAGCTTCTTGAAATCATTTCTTAGTAGTAAATAGAGAATATACTAATTGCTGGTCCAATATCTATCTTTCTGTTTCCTACAGAACCCCTATATTATCAAGTGGAGCAATATTTCCAGCTAAAAGACATATTTCCTAGCCTTTTTGCCACTAGGAGTTTTTACAAATTCTGGCAGATGAGAGATTAGTAGGTGTGCTATGTAGGACCTCCGGACAGTCTCTCCAGGGAGACAAAAGCTGCTGTATTTCCCCTTTGCTGTCTCTTCTTCCTGCTGCTTGATGTATAAACCCAATGATTAGAACCGACTAGAAATGAAGCAGATCTTGTGGCCTTGAAAGGCTGCGAGGATAAAAGCTTGTTGTAAGGATGTTGGAGTAGGAAGTGGAGGAAGCTTGAGTCCTTGATGTAATCTTTGGATTACACCAAGAGGGGGCAAGTGTTTCCCCTAAGGGGTGGTGATGACTCAGCATTGCTATTGCAGACAATATGGACATGAACGTCCATGACTGTAGTTCAAGGAAAAGGGTGAGGAATACCGATCCCTGCTCTAGATCATTCTTCAATGGCTCACCACCAGATTTCATTGCTCTGTTGGGATGAACCCTTTGGAGTTCATGCCACTGGTATATTCCTCTGAACCTGTCATGCCAACACTAGAATTAAGACTAAAAGTGATAAATGATAACTGAAATTAATTGGACTTCAGATGTAGAAATCGCTTTGCGCAAAGCCCATCTGGAAAGTTTAACTAAATGTGGGATCTGAAATGCATGTTGAAAAGAGACCACTCGTTATATGGGAGAAAAGAATAGTATTTGAGAGAAAAAATGTGACAAAATCAAAGAGAAGATGTGAGAAAATATAGTGTGTGTTGAGGGCTTGTTTGACTGGAGTGATGGACTCAGTGAGAAAGGAATCAGAAACAAATTTAGAATTACATTCTATGTCAAAAGTCACCGGAAGCAAGGGTAATATATGTTTTTCTTCTCTTTCCTTATAACTCATTGTCTTGTGTAACCCAGCCTCCCCCTTCCCGCCTCCCCCCTGCCTCCTCCTCCTTCTTACTCTCTGTGTCTTTTCTCTCTCCCAGCTTGTTTCCTGATCAGCAGCCATCCTGGGGTAAACATGAGGAAGGATGCTGTAATGAAGTCATTAGTGAAGCAGTTATGGGGAAGTTGCCCATTTATTCTCCCTTACCCCTCATTTGGGGGGTTTGAAAGGCACTTTTCCATCTGTTTCTGGCTGCATACAGAACATTGAAAGTTGGTGTGTTTAACTCTCAAGAAACTTCTAGATTTTCTTGACAGTGCAGGTCAGGCAAAAGATGAGATAATGTAGAGAAAGCCAAAGGCCCTGCTCCTGTACATTTTATGTGCCTCTGCCTCATCAGCTCCAGCTAGTTTAAAATCTCATTCAAAATGTAGAAATTCTTCTTACCCCAACTTTCTATTTGCTCTCTAATGCCTATTTGTTTTCTCTATTTCTTTGTTTGCCTTCTTTGTAGTAAATAGGTGTTTCATTTTTTTTAATACAGATTTTTAAATTTTTCCTAGATATTTGAAAATATTTTTTAACATTTTTGGTCACTTTTTTATTTTGCCTATATGTTTTAAAGTGGTTTTAATACTGATAGCCACAAACCTTACATATAAAATTATGTAAATTTAAGATGTATAATGTGTTACTTTGGTATATTTATATATTATAATATGTTGGGTGTAGTGATATTTATCACATTACATAATTATAGAACAATATTGTTGTCTGTATTCATTATACTGTGAATTAAATCTCCACAGCTTATCTATTACTTGTAAGTTTGTACTTTTAAATATCAGTCTTATCCCCCTGCCCCCATCTCCAAGGAACTGCCATTTACTTCCTTTTTCTTTTTTTACAAGTTTGACCATTTCAGATTTCACATATAAGTGATAGCATGGAGTATTTTCTTTCTCTGCCTGACTTAAATAACATAAGGAATGTAAGATCCATCCAAGCTGATGCAAATGGCAGGATACCTTTCCTTCTCCTGTCTAAATAACAGATATTTTAATAAATGGGTATCTTTGAATGTACTCTTTTAATTCCCTTGTGTTTTCTCAATTATATTTTTGGAGTTATTTTCTTAGTGATTATCATGGGATCACAATTAGCATTTCACTTCTAACAATTTAGTTAGGATTAATATTAACTTAATTTCCCAGTAAAACAATTTCACAAAAATGTTCCTACGTAGCTCCATTTCTCTTCTACTGGTTGTTCTGTGACTTTTCAATCTAATTCCGTGGAATCTGTATTTTTTGTCATGTGTAGCCATTGAAGTCTCCATCAGTTAGCTTAGGGGTCAATTAATAAGTCATCATATATTTCCCTTTGTACCCCAAACCATCAGCCTTCTAGCTTTTGGTAGGAGCTCTGTGTGAATGTCAGGGATTGCCTTCAACACTCACCCTAACACTTCTGCCTTAGCCTTCACTTTCCAAATAATTTCAAGTTCAGGCAGAGGTGCGAGAGAGCTAAGGGCCTCCTCAGGTCTTTCTTGAACATGTACACAGACCTTAACCTGCGCACATTCTTATCTATGCTGCTGACGCCCTACATTCTCAGCAATGTGCTGGTGCTTTTCAAAGAACCTGTGGACGACTTGTTTCCTAGCTTTTTTTTTAAAAAAAAAAAGCTTTTAGTTTATTCTTTTGTTTGTTCCAACTATGTTCCACTTCCTCAGGCAGCCATGAAGTTAAATAATTGCCTATGTTTGAACACATAATCCCAGGGAGTGTTTGAACTAGCGAAATTTTAACCCAGGTCAAAAAAATACAGACTTTCCCTGGCTGGTGTAGCTCGGTTGGTTGGAGCATTGCCCCATAAACCAAAATGTCACAGGTTCAGTTCTTGGTCAGGGCACATGCCTGGGTTGTGGGTTTGATTCCTGCTTGGGGTGTATGCAAGAGGCAACCGACTGATGTTTCTCTCTCACATCAGTGTTTCTCTTCCTCTCTCCTTCCTGTCTCCTCTCTCTGAAATCAATAAGCATCTCCTTTGGTGAGGATAAAAATTATACAGCCTTACAAGTAAGGACTTCCAGGAAACCACCAAAAAAGCTGAATAATGACAATTATCTGTGAATGGTTTAGAAAACTTCAACTCTCTTGTGTGTCCTCCATGAGGTGTGTGTGTGTCTGTGTGTTTAGGGTTACAGTGGAGCTCAATAGCTGTGGATGGGACTCAAGTAAGTTAAAACACCATAGAGCTCACAGTTCCTACCAAGACTCAGTTTCTTTTCTCAAATGGATTGTTGCAAGCCTTGGGTTAATTTCTAGAGTCCTGAAAGGTTAATTCTGAATTTATAAGTTTTCTCATTGCTTTTATAAAGGGCACAATGTTTGGATGTCTTTATTCTTTTCCAACATCCTTGTCCTAACTTTTCTGCTATTCAATAATTTACAGTAGAAAGTTTTACTTTTGTTTCAGAAAATCATTATTGGAGTTTTGAGTCTGAGTTTTTATATGCCTGAAGAACAATATAAACAAACTAAAAGTTATTTTCAGTTTATGTCCTCACTTCTTTCCAAAATTGACATGGGATAAATAAATTGTTATATATCAAATAACAACTGAGTGAGAAATTTCTTATTTTGAGGGGGGTAGATGTGATTGTTTTTAATTCTTGAAATAGGGCAATGATGGCAAGGATGTATTTAAACCTTATCCTTAAAAAAAAAAGACTGCAAACAGACTCCTATATTGAGTCTGATCCTTGACCTTTTCCTTCCCTATTTAAATTTCTAAGTATTCCTAACTTTAATACTACACACACGATCTATTATGTCTGCTTGAATAATTCTAAATTTTTGGTCTAAATTTTAGAGAATTATCTTTCTAAGTTCTGTGTACAGCATTTAATTGCTTCAAACAGTAGTGATACAGAAGAAAAATCTTTAACAGAGTCTTGCTCCAAGCAAGAAAGAAGTGGAACCATCAGGTTTACACCTTTCGTATTTTCTGCTGAAAATATGAAAACTCACTTTAAATAATGGCACATGCACCGTTCTTGGAGTTGTTCCACATAAACCTAAATGTGGGAGGAGACCCAAATGAATCTTCTTTATTCTTCCCAAGACCTTATGTATGAAGACATACATGTGACCTCTAAGTAATGTGTGTGGCAAAGCCTTTTTTATTTTTTTGTGTAATTTGTGCATGACGACAGTAGTAGGCACTCAATGAATGCTTGCTAGGTGGCTAGTCCTCAGTATATTGTTGTCCTCAAATCACTTTTCTGAGGAGTGGATTCAGTAAAAAACGATAGGACTTAGTGTCTTCATGTGTCTGCCACGCGTTCACTGGGGAGATCTGTGAAGCTCCATCACACCGATTCTAGTGCTTTGCAGATGAACACATCTGGGTCAGGTTCTTAAGTACAAAGGGATACCTACTGAACCGAAGCTGACTTTGCTTTAAAGTCCCTAAATGTGCTGACTTCATTTGACACTTCTATCTTTTGACAGGTGAGTCTCAGCCTCCTGAACCATGATAAGTAGTGCATTATAATAAATGTGGACTTGGCAAGTGAACAGCATCATTGTGTGCTCTCATTGTGAAGCCCAGGAAGAGGAGACTGACAATTTATAGTGGATAATCTTGTGTTCAGTCCCTGCTCAGAAATTAACTATATGGCTTTTTAGTGGGTGTTTCAGGAAGCTGTCATGCTTAAGAATTTTGAGAAATGATGATCAGATGAAGTACTCTAAGAGGTGTTAAATAATGATTTAAATAGGAGTGTAGGAGCTAAGGGGGAGAAAGTCTTGAATGATTCACTCTAAAGACTATTGGTTGAAGGAGAAATTAGATTCTAAAGGTTATGATTATGTTTTATATGGCATTAAAAAACTCCTACTAAATCTAGTTCAAAATTCTAGACAAGAAAGAATGGGGTGACATGATTATTATTAAAAAGTACAGAGACTCCCCCACACACTCAGGCTCAGTAGAGTCAGTCACAAACAATGTGGTAGCTACAGACAAGCCACCCAAGGCCAGTCATACACACTGGCTGGCAGTGAGCTACATGTGAACCTCACTTAAGTGGACCAAGAACCAACACAACTAGCTGTGGGCTTCGGACGATACCAGAGCTTGACCCAACTAGCCACAAAAGTGGCTCACCCAAAGGGGGATGCCGGCAGGCACTGGACCCTTCTGGAAAAAACTCTGCCTCAGGGGACAGTCCCTGCACAGTGTCTCAACACAGTTATTGAGGTGTACCTGTAGCGTCACCCAGCCTGAGGGGTCAGCTCCTGACATGTGAGGGGTCAGCTCCTCACATGATCTGGAAGATTGTGCCATTGAATCCAACAAGTGACCTTCATCATAAAGCCATCGCAACAAGATTGGGAGTCATAGCGACAAAATGGACGGACCTAATACTAGAGACAAAATGGATGGACAAAGAGAAATGTTGCAAATAAAAGACCAAGAGAAATCTCTAGAAAAAGAATTAAATGAAACAGATGAAAAGAAAGCAACAAAAATGCCAGATGAAGAGTATAAAATAATGGTTATGAGGATTCTCAAGGACCGTAGGGGAAGAATGGATAATCTCAGTGACAATGTAAACAAAGAGATAGTAGGCATTAAAAGGGTGTAGAGAGTATAAAAAAAGAATCATTCAGAAATAAAGAATACAGTATCTGAAATGAAAAATGCATTGCATTAGGAAAATAGTGGTTTTAGAACATTTACATTCAAGTAGCTTGTTATTGGAGCTGAATTATCACAAAAGAAAATATATTTACCACTCAATCAGCTTCTCCTTTTTCATCAAGTTTAATGCTCTAGTGCTACATCTTCCCAGCAAGGACATAATCCCTACCCCTATCACCTCCTTCACATTCTCTGGTAATTCCATTTCCCTTGACCTCATCTTTTATTCTTTCTGCCAATTAATCCATGGCTATTGGAAGGCAGGAGAATGAATAGCTTAGAGTTCAAACTGAGCTTAGACTCAATTCCTGGCTCTCACCATTGCCTCGTATAACCTTGGGCAACTTTCCTGATTTCTCTGTCCCTTTGGCAGTTACTACCATTCATGTTTATAAATTGTACAGAAAAAAAGTATACATATAAAGGGTCAGTTGGCCAATTCAGATTTTCAAACTAATATAAAAATCTTAGCGTAGGACAAACCATGAGTGCTACAAAGGATCAAAGAAAAGAGATATTTTTATAGGCTCTTTTTTCCATCTCTTGTGTTTCTCTGAGTTCTATAATACCAGAAAATTATATAATACTTCATTCTTCTTTAAACCAGAATGCTTAAAATAAAATGGCCTTTAAAAACTAATACTGTTCTTTCTACAGAGGTGTAATTTTATAGATGATTTGGGTTAAAAGATTAAAAACACTATTAGAAAACAATTGTTATTGTATAATTCATGATGTTTAGGTAGGAGAGGTAACCTTTTCCAAAAAAGATAACTTTCTCCCTGGAAGAAAACATCTGGCTCTTTTATATATGCATAAAAATATATGCATGTCTGAGTAATTTAGGCATTTGTTTCTCCCAAAATATCCTGGAGGATTTTTCACAGTAAATGAGAGTTAAAAGTTATTTTAACTCTAAAGTGTTTGTTATTATCCAGATTCCTCAACTAAACATTTTAACATATAAAAATAGAGAATTTTTAAAAATATAACTTTAACCTCACATTAATATAAACAGATTTTGATCAATCTTGCCAATGTCATTTATTCTAATTCTACAATTACCCAATAAAAATATGATCTATGGAGTACTACTTTTATTTATTAATATTATTATGCCAAAAGATAGCTTCATACTTGTTCATTGATCATGGTTGTAAGTATTCGTTTACTCCAGAGATAAATCCAAACATGATGTAATTTATTTGTGTGATTTTGGGTAAGATGTCATATTTTGCAGAGTAACTTTGTCCTGTTTATAATGCAGTTAGACATGAACAGGTAACTTCTCTTTCCTTTTTTGGTAAAGTCTATTTGTTTTGGACTTTTGTTTGTTTCTCCCCAGAATTCATATGTCTGTCTTTACACCCCAGTGATGTTGTTAGAAGATAGGGCCATTAAAAGGAAATAAGATAGAAATGAGGTCATGAAGGTAGGCCCCATGGTAGACCAGTGCACACAAGGAAGCAAGCTCTCACTAGACAGAGAGTCTGCAGTCCCCTTGATCTTGGACTTTCCAGCCTCCAGAACAGGGAGAAAATAAATGTTGGTTGTGTAAGCCACCCACTAGTTATATTTTTGGATGGCAGCCCAAGCTGACTAGAGCGTTATTTCAGTTCTGCTCTTGGGGTACTATTTCGTAATTAACTTTTCAGTCTAAAGTAATCCAAACACCATTGGCAGTTTTCATGGTTCTAGTGCTTTCATAACCCACCTCTATTGTTATAGTTTATGTGTATATAAAAGAGCTAGGTTGACTTTGTCTAGGCGATACATAAATAAAAATAGAATTAAATTTTAAATAGGCAAGGCAATTTTAAAAAGGGGGGAGTAGAATTGAGAAAAACCTGTTGAAGATAATGAAACATACCACTATTTTTATTATTAATAATACTCTGGGCTGTCTCAGCGCCTTTGTATATAGCAACTAATTTGCAGAGTGTGAAATTTGCAAAAGGTCAGGTGACCTAAGGAACTATAAACCTTTTTTTTTGTTTGAACGCATACTATGTACAGATCATGCCACAGTGTAATGTTTACAGATGCAGGGGAGGAAATGTAGAGATTAAGTAGCTTGCCTAAGGACAGAGAGCTCAGGAAGAGCAGATGTGAGGATTAGAGCTCACACTCTTGTGAAGTATCCTGTTTTCTTGCTACTTTGGATGCTCTGTTGGCTGTTGCTTTTTTCTCATTTTTTCTCTAATTGGTCAGTAGTTCTATCTCTAACAGTTATTTCCTGGCAATAAAGAGAGAGAGAGGGAGACAGGTAAAGATCCCTGGCACAACATAAATAGAAACTGGCTGTATTGCCAATTACACAGTAATTTCATTCACATCTTTATGACTTGGGAAACACACACTGCATAAAAGACCCTCTCCCTCTTTTTATTTCCATCGAATTATTATAACTTTCATTATCTCAAAAATAATATTATCATGCTTGTGCTACATTAGGTTGAAGAGGTTAACATTGCTGAGTTTGGAATTTATGTTTTCTGCTCTATTCTTTCTCCTACTGGCACAAAAAGTGAGAAGGCTGTTAACTGAAAGAAGGAAAAAACTCATTGATTCCCATGAGGTGTGACTTCCACATTTGGACTCCCAGAGAGATATTGGGCCCCAGCACAATAGTAACTACATTCCAACCTTTATACACATAACATGTTATGCTTATAACATAACTTCACTCTCAAGACCACTTGGTATGTGTGTGGTTCTTACCACTGTCCCTCAACTTCCGGGTTTCCATCTTAAGGCCTAAAGTACTGTATTCTAGAGGCTGGAAAGCTAATCTTCTACTACCTTCTTTTCCATCTTTAAAAATTGGAAGTTTGCTTTAAAGAGGTATATTTTATGCTGAGGGAGAAGGAGTTCTGAGCTACAAAAGGTCAAAGTCCAGTTCCTGTCTAATAGTGCTTTATGACTCTACCAGATCAGTGGTGCATGAACTTTTGTTTCTGAGGTTGTTTAGAGAATGTAATGAATAGCACATAAAATTTTGTTGTAAATATGGAAGCAAGGTCCATGATTTAGACATTTGTGGTAATTGTTAGAATATGAAATGTAATCGATTCAGTGGACAAGTATCTTGTGACACGTTCAAGATTCCCAAATGAGTTAGCATCAGATCTCTCCCATGTGGTCTGGGTATGTGTGAGAGGGATGAAGGGAGCTGTGTTGATGGGATTCAGAGGGGAGATGGTCTGTGGAGTGTGGGGGGTTCTCCCACCTTAAGGTATTAAAAATGCTAACCCAATACTGTAGAGCTAAGAGCCAGGTGAGAATTCAAATCATCCACAACACAACAACAGCAGTGCATTACTTACAAACTAAGTAGCTTCACTTACATGCTAGACACTATGAAAGCAATGAGCCTTAATATTCTTATTGCATTTCTTCATTCCGTACCTATCTCATCGTATGTGCCACATCACATCCGATTCTGGGTGTTGGAACTGCAATGCTGAGCAAGCCAGACAAGTGTCTGCTTTTGTGAAGCTTCATTTTGTAGGGAGTTTATATTAGATGGGGTGGTCAGGTAAGGCTAAATGCAAAGCAGTGATTGAAATGAGACCTGAAGGATGAGAAGCCAGATGTAGTAAAGATCAGAGGATGGCACAGTCTAGGTAGAAGAAATATCCGGTGCAGAAGGACAACTACAGAGCGAATAACTTGGGATTATTGAGGAGTTCAAAGAAGGCTGGTGTGGCTGGAGTGTGGTGAGTAAGGAAGAGAGGGATGAGAGTTGACACTGTTGAGATAGGCAAGGGTTCGATCAGTGTGCCTTATAAGCCCCAAGAAAGAGTTAGGGTTTTATTTTAGATACAGAGCAAAGATTCACACAGGGGGGTGGCATTATCTGTTTCATGTTCTAAACGGACCATTATTTAGACAGAAGATGGTTTGTAGAGGGGTACCACGGGAAGCAGGGATTGAATCGGCACCTACTGCAGTAGTTTAGGCCAGAGATGCTGGTGGCTTCCGTTAGAAGAATGGGTCTGGAGGCAGAGAGGAGTCAGAGGATTTGGGGATGAGGGTGAAGGATTGCTGATAAGATGTATGTGGGGAGTGAGTGTGGTTTTAAGTGAAAAGGAAAAGTCAAGTTACCAAAGAGATGGACGTAAGAATTTTGAGAGGCAATGTTAGTTAGGATGCTGGTTGGACTGGTATTCCTCCAAAACAAAGGCTTAAATAAGCTAGTCATTTTTTTTTTTTTTTTTTTTACTTTGTAATGGTCTGAGTATAAGTAGATCATGACTGAGGTGATAGGGGATGGTGAGGACCTCGGTCTCTATTACTCTTCTGTTCTACTATCTGCAAGTTTTTTTTTTTTCCTATGATATGGAGAAAGGAAAGAAGGAGGGTGCATTTTTTAACCTCTGAGGGAAAAAATTCTAAAGCTGTATTTATCACTTCCACCCTTATCCCATTGTCCCAAACCAAGATATATGGACCCACGTTCCTGCAAGCAGGGTTGAGAGGTAGGAAAATGTGTCTTTAGCTGGGTAGCCACGTGACTGAGAAATATGACCACCTATATCAATATGACATAACTGTTAGAACTAAGGGCTGAGAGCATCTGTGTCAGCATGACTTAGTTGTTTGTTCCAGTCCAGAAAAGATAAGACTATAAATCAATAAATAGCTTCACTGTTTGCTTTAGGAAATTCTTATAAATCAATTGATCTGTGACAGCTCTGTTTTGCTCATCTGTTCAAGTAGGTTACTTTATAAACAAAAGTTTACTTCTCAGCACTTACTGTAAGACCCTTGCTTCACCGCGCCCACCATTCCCGAGCTATGATGTCTGGGACTGTGTCCAATCCCCATCAGTTTCTTTCCTTGAAAAGCCTGCTTTAAACCAACGAGACAAGGATCTGAATCCTATAAAAATCTCACCTCTAAACTCCCCTTGCTGATATGCCACAACTTTGTCAAAGTAGTGTTCTTTTTCCCTTACTCAAGTGAATCTAGATAACTTTAATTTTTGCTTTCTTAAGGCTGGTTATAGTTCAGAAATGCAACTATTCTTGCTGTTCACCAGGAACCAACTGATATGGCTCTTAATGACATAGGACAAGGCTCTTGAATATCCCCAATAAGAATGGTGTGCAAGTCTTAAACTGTGTAAGAGTTTCATTATTTTTTATGGCCTACAAGCACTAAGTTTGTATCTCTTCCTAGGAAATTATTTTATTTTCAAGAATCCTTTGGCAACTAATTGCGCTTAAGAACTCTCATCCTTGATATAAACGTTCCTTTTGACTAATGAAACTACTGTTTTGCTTGCCTCTATCTGTTCTTCTTTCTGTATGTTTTGAAATCTTAAGAGTGGGTGTGCATAGGGAGAGGATAGACAGAGTCTTGATAAATCCATCTTTGAAAACGAGTCCAGAAGAAATCCTGTTGGGCATCCCTGTACACAGTTTTCCTTGGGTCACCTTATCTAAACATCATCAGACTTTCCTCAGTCTTGTCTTTGTATGCCTGAGAGCTACTTTGTTTAGTCCCACTTACTCAGAGTGTGAAGTTTTGTCAGATTCTCAGCCGGCAATGATTAGTCTATTGGCCAGATTGTGGAGACATGAAGTGTGCACTCATCACACTGAATGGTCACAGCCACGTACTTGGGGCTGTCTGAGTCCAAACCTAAATTTGTTCCTCCACTGGGCAACACATCTTTGGACTTACACTATAATTCTACTCCACGTGACTATCTTTCTGAATGGGATAACTCCACCATGGATCATTTAGAGTAATAGAAACCAGTTTTGGCAATCTTTGACATACACAAAATTTATTTGAGAAATGTCATACTATGAAAAGAGGGTAAAATCCCAAACCTGCAATTGTCTTTAATTTTTGATTCGTTTAAAGAGACTGTCACAATAAATGTAGATTCCAATATTGCTTTCTTAGAAGATTATTTGGCCAAGGCAAATTAAAAATGTGAGATACTTAACATTAGATTACCTTTAATCTTCCTAAATCAATAGCTGAACTTAATGAGACAAATTGGCTCACAAGGAAACAGGCTTAAGGAACAAATAACAGATGGTTGGTGCAGTGAGCAGAATAATGATCTCCCCTCTCCCCAAAGATGTTCATGGCCTAGACCCCAGAAACTGTGAACATGTCACTTTACCTGTCAATATAGATGTAATTTGCAGTTATAATTATGTTAAGAATCTTAAGAGGGAGATACATCCTGGATTATCTGTGTGGGTCCAATTTGATCAAAGGATCCTTACAAGTGAAAGAGGGGCATACTCTGGTTTCTCCTCAGATCACATAAATCTTTCGCCCTTTACAAGGGAAAGGAAGAGATGAGAGTCACAGAGATGGCTGAAGATACTATAGTGCTGGCTTTGAAGATGGAGGCAGGGACAGGGGGCCAGGAATGCAGGTGGCCTTGAGAAGCTGAGAAGGGCAAGGGACCAGATTGCTCCCTAGAGCATCCAGAAAAAATGCAGCCCCGATGACACTTGATTTTAGCCTGTGAAACCCATTTTGGCTTCTGACCTCCAAAATGTAAATAAAAATCTGTGTTGGTCCAAACCACCAAGCTGGTGGTAATTAGCTGCAGCAGCAATAGGGAAGCGACACAGTTAGTAAATGCTAGCACAGGAATTTGTCTCTCCTGACATTCAAACACATATTTTTAACCAGCTCAGTAGTTCCACCAAAATAAAAAGCAGCAAATAAACCAAACTTGCAAACCCCAAAGTGACCAAAACCAAAATGGAAGCCAAGATTAGTATTAGGAATCCAAGGATATAATATTTATAAAAAAAAAGAAAAGAAAAGAAAAGGAAAGGAAACGAAAAAAAAGAAAAGAAAAGAAAAGAAAAGAAAAGGTGTGTTGGCAGTAGTATTGGTGATGAAGAAAAGATGTATCATGAGGCAGCAGTTTTACTTTTTAAAAAAAGCCCCAATATATATTGGTTTTATTAAACTCTGTTCAAAGTGTTTAACTGGGAAAATCAAGGAAAAAGTGCCCCAACAGGACCATCCCTGTCCACAACTTGCAACACTTCCAAGCGTCCTCTTTTGAAAACTTTTCTTCTGTCTTTAAATGATTTGCATCTGCATTCATTTCAGGAAAGCTCTTGCTGAATTTAATGATTCAATTTAAAGTTACTAGCAATAGAAAAACATTCATTTTATCCTATTTTCTCTGTCTCAGGTCCTCTGGGTTAATAGAAAGGTTTTTGATATTAGCCACTTCAGGTAGGGGAAAGTCACATGGTAAGCTGAATTTGGAAAGGAATACTCTTTGGTTTTAACGATGTCATATCCTTGTACACCTATGGTGCCACAATAACAGACATGCTGGTCAGCTTAAGCATCGTGGTACCCGACATTGTCAAGTTCCTGCGAAACTGCCGGCCATCGCTTTCGCCCCTATTGTTGTCATTGCTCACAACAATCTACAAACAGCTCCTTCTTCACTTACACATCCCTGATTTCATTATATCCTAAAAGAGCTAGAAAGAGAGAAACATTACCCTAGAACCCACTCTATATGTATATCTGCTGTTGGCACATCCCTTATCCCTGACTTACGTTTATGGAAACAGATTCAGAGAATTGACCTGGTCTTCATTTTCACCTCTGGACACCTCCACACTGTGCCTCTGGTCCCTGGTTACATAAACAAAGCAAAAAAAAAAAAAAAAGCTGAGAAAAATTAGTGTGGAATTGCTGAGTGTGTATATATTTTTTGCCTTGAACAAGATTTTGGTATAATTCAAATTCCTTTAAAGGCAGCTGAAGTTATTTTCAATGATTGTGCTCACATTAGTGCTTCTCAAGGGATATTCTTTTGTGAAACGGCAACAATAAAGAGCTATATGTTCCTGCTAAGCAAGTCAACTCTAATCCTCTCGTCTGCCCCTTCTATGTCCCAAACGAAATTTTGGAAGAGTGTACATTTGCTTCTCTCTTGGTGAAAGATATGCGCATGCAATCTGGTGACCCATTTCAGCACCGAGCGTGGACAGCACCAAGATGACAGCCCATCCAGGGCAGGATTTACTCCATCTGGATAAAAGAGATGATAAAGGTATCTCCTTTAAATATTGGGAATTATAATCCTCTTCAAACAATGTTTTGTTTTTTTTTTTGTACTGGCCACGTGTCAGAGGCTACTTTTCAAAATGTTGTAAACGTGGAAAATAAAGTCTGTTGTTCTTTTATAACACTTACTTATGTTTTGACTCAGTAATATATGCAATTGATATAACATTCTGCAAAGTGAATTATACCTAACCTTCAATCCCCTGGTTGCCTTCCACATGGATTGCCATTGTAACCACATCTGTGTCTTCACAAATACAGGGCACGTATGCATATTTTCCATTTGTTTCCCTTTGACATGTGGCTACATGCTGCATACACCACTGTACAACTAAGCACAGTCAGTTTTCATTATTCACCGTATTTGTGCTGAAGTTGCCACTGTCTTCAAATTAGCAAACACAGAGATGATCCTTCTCAGAGAAATACAAGGCTAGTTTCCTGTGAGTCTTTGGTCACATTTTCACCAACAAATCAACCCATAATCTTGTTTTAGGCATCTTTCTGTTTAAAGACACCCCATTTAATGCATTTTGTGGATTAACTTTGAATTCATGGCCAACAGCACTATAACTCATGCCTGATTATTATATAAGACACATATTTTCCCCATAAGGCACAACAAAGCCTTCTTATGCCTAGTATCCTAGCCAGCCCCTGAGCTCTATGCTTGGGGGTTGTTTTAAACAATCACCCACAGAAATGTGGCACTAAACAGGTTCCCTAAAAAAACACTTGTCTATAGAATAAGCAGGGAGGTAAGAAGCCAGCCACCTTCTTCCGCTGCAGCTGGAGTGTATTTGTGACTCAAAGTTTTTCCTGCTCTGTGCATGCCAACAAATGAATGCCAAAGGTCTACCACTACGGATCGGGGGCTGCAAATGAATTTTAGCAAGCAGGTAAATTCGCGAACATAAAATCTGTGATTAATGAGGATTGATTTCCTTAACAATATACAATCGCTTGGTAATCTCTCCAAATAGTACGCAGAGTGTTGCCCCATGCTTTTAAATGGCTACATTTTATTTAATTTTCAAATGCAGTGCAATGATTTTAAGCAACCTGTTGTTAGCGGGGATTTAGATTTTGTTGCTGTTGCCAACAATGCAAGGAAAGATATTCTTGTACAAGTTATTCTGCACACATATAAGGGTAACTGTGATATTTTCCAGAAAGTGGATTGCCAGATCAAAGTATACATGAATTGTTCATTTTGATATTTTCCCTTGCCGTTTTGCTGCTTTTAAAATAATAAAGCTGCACCACCAAAATATTGCTTTCCATATTTTGTAAGAAGACATGTCATCTCTTAATAATAGAAGCATTGCTTTGCTTTAAGAAGGAATGTCATATTTTAAGTGAAAACATCTAAAGCTTGAAGTGAGCTCCATTCTGTAGGAAAAAAATGCAGGTTTCTTTTAAATGGAGTTTTACACTCTGAAACAAAAGTAAAGGAAAAAAGGATGGTGAATTTCACTTAAATTTACGCTGGTGGCTGGTAGAAGTCCAATGAGTTTCAAGCAGAACATGGTGATTGATAAGTGATGACCAGGTTCAAGAGCAGTCCCACACCCAGGCTGCCTGAGGCAGCTCCCAGCTCACCATGCTGCTTTTGGCAGCTGACGGTGGCTATTGGATAATAGTAACCTGAATTTCGTGACTGGCCAGGGAAGGGGATACGCTACATATTCTTCCTGTCAAATAAAAATGTGCAAGGAGATATAGAATCACCATGTACACATAGAGCTGGCCTACTGAGGACTGACTGTGAGATTATTTATAAATGCAAGAAAGGAGCACACTTTGGTACTACTTTTGGCCAAGACACTCTAACTTCTGATTTTAGCATAAACCGAAGCCGCATTTGCTGTTGATATTTGACCTACATTTTGACATTTCCTTTCTTTGACCTGTGTGGTGGAAGGAGTGGGAAAGTTTGTCTCTCCTCTGTGGAAAAAGAGAGGTTGATAAGACTGCTCATTATACAATCTAGGGGCAGAAGATGTTTGAAGTTCAGAAAATAACGTTCTTTGAGTAAGAAGCCTAAAGTGAATGTGGAATGTAGATTTTAGGTAGCTGATAAACTCAAGAGGTATTTATGTTTAGAAAATAATCCAATTAGAATCGGGTTGCTGAAATCAGAAGAACCAAACAGAAGGTAAAATATCAGGTCAGACAGAGTCAGAGCAGATGGGACTTGGTGGACCAGGCAGACGCTGAAGTTGAAAATGATCTCAACGCACCATCATTTTTAGCCCCATTCATTTCCCTGACTCAACTCCAAGCACTCCACCATGTCCATTCTGACCTCTAACCATCCAAAGCATCAACATTTCTTGAATGCATCATGTTCTCTGTTGCTTAAGATGTTCTATATCCTATTGCTTCTGCCTGCAACACCTCACCCTTGCTCTCATTCACTTGTAAGACTACCATTCAAGTATTACTCCTCTTTGAAGGATTTCCTGATCATGCCAGTAGAGGTGGGGGCTTCTCGTCTTCTCACAAATCACCCTGTTTTTTTTACCTCATCTCTGCTGCCATGGATATATTATTTCCATATGATAACTGTGGAAACTGAAGCCAGGAGAGATTACAGCAAAGTGGCACGATCCCTGAACATCAGATATCCCCCGGCTGTAACCACTGGTTGATCTTCTTCAAGAGCTTTAACTGTCTGTATTTTCTAGGATAGTGTATTTGGCACTCAGTCCCTTTCTGGCTGAATAAAATGCCTGTAAAAATACAGTGATAGATAAATTTATTATTAAAGGGAAAAAGCCAATAGGCTTGAATTAAGGACCAGCAAATTATATATTTCTCATGTATAAATTTCTTTTTTAACCTACTCCCAGTCATAATCATAATAATACCTAGTACTAGTGTGGTTTGCAATGTTCTTAGAAATTCCCTGCTCTTTTCCTTCAAAAGAAGACATTAGGATAGTTGTGAAAGAATTATTACAGATGATAAGGTGTGATTTACGCACAGTGATACAGTCAACAATGGTGATGTGAGTTAAACACAACTTGTTTGATTCTTTATTCACCACTTTCTCTATTGTGCTGTTGCATAAATAAATATGAAACTCTTCATTTTGATCACTCACATAATTTCTCACCTGAATTTCTACAAATTGAATATTATCAGGTATCATACTGAAAAATGAGCACTTGGAATTTTGTATGGGTATATAGTTGGTCTACAAATTGGATAAACAAAAAAACCAACACATTTCTTTATTTTCCATAAATCAGTTAATTTCCACATTAAGCCCACTATTCTACATAGAATTCTAACCTCATAATTATTGGGCTTTCCCTCCTTTCTCAAGGTTCTGGAAGTGTCTGGACCTCATAGTGTTAGGGCTTTTGGGGAGGGTCCCAAGTTATATGTCCACACAAACCAATACTCCTGACCAGATGGCCCCTCTCTGTGGCTTCACACTAGTGGCCCAGGAAGATGTTCTTTGCTGGGGTCTTGGCTGCACATTGACAGGCCTCTCGCCTCCTTGTGTTCCCAGCCCTAAGAGATTCACAATGTGTGGGTGGTTGAAAACATTGTTAAGGAAACCTTAGCTCTTCTAAGCAACCTGCCTCTACTTTCAATCTGCCTCTGCCTGCCCCATGCGCCCAACAAGCTTGCTAAATGCCCTAAAGGGCTTAAGTTTTTGGAAACAAGAATGAGTAGGACTTGCCTCCTACTTATATTGTTAGCCCTTTCCTATACCTTCCTTCTTCTGAGTAGGCACAGGAAAAGCAGGCCGGTGAAATATGTGTGGTGAAGGGACAGGGGACAACCCAGCAGAGAAAAGGGTGAATTAGTCCAAAACTCTCAGCGTAACAATATCACCCATCGGTGCCTTTACCCTTATAGCACACCACGTGTGCACACCACAGATGCAGGCATAGGTTACGAGAAAAAAAGCAAGCATATTTAATGGCATAATTTTAAAGCTATTTCAACATTAGTTTATTGTACCCAAAACTATGGTTTTATATCAGTTGTTCAGATGGTTTTAAAACCTAATCAATAAGTGCACCTTCAAAATTTTAATTAAAGTTTTAAGCCATTTAATGAAATGTGTTTGGTTTCTGAGCTCCTATAATTGATTTTCTTTAGGAATGAGGTGAAGTTTCCCTGAACATTAGGTGCTTTCATCTTGCATAGCCGCTGAATTCTAGAGCTTTCTGTACCCTTTATGAACTTTACTTTCCTTATGTTACTTTTGGGTGGAAGGAGACTTCCATGATGATTCCCGTGTAGAAAGATATTTTTTGTCTAAACACTCTCAGCCTTGGATCTTAACACTCACTTCTCCCTAGCAAGGTGGAGTGAGTTTCTCCATTGTTGAGTTTGGCAGAAGGACTGGAAATCAGTCCTCAGCCTTTCCCCACCCCTCCCTCTGAAGTTAACCTGCCTATAGGAAGCAAGCCTCTCTGACCTTGGCCTTGAAGAATGTTTGACAGGGAAAGGATCCCTGTGAGGATTTCTGCCTAGAGCGGCATCTGAGGAGGTTGGGCGGGGGGGAGGGGTCCCACTCGGAGCAGTCTTGGAAAAGCTGCTGTAGTTTTCTGACAAAGCCATGTTAACTGGATCTAGTTTGATTGGTAATAGAGATGATGCTTTAAATCTTCATATTGCCTAACCTTTATGTCTTTTCTAAATGAATTCACCTTTTGGGTGGGAGAAAACAATGATGCAATTCATTGGGCTTCTTTTAAAACATCAGCCATCACTTTGAACAAGCTCTTCAGTTTCTAAAATTAAAAGTTGTGCCTTGTATGGAATAAGAGCAACAGGCTAAAAAGTTTAAAACAAAAATATGATGATAATTAATTAACTTTTTAGCATGTTGTCAAATAAGGATGACTG
>PVKU01012496.1:0-34965 GCA_004027475.1 Anoura caudifer
AAAAAAAAAGAAGATCAAAAATATGACAGTAAAAAGACAGCAAACTCAGAGTTATTAATAACCACACCTAAAACAAAAGCAAACTATGCAAACAAGTAGGACAGGAGCAGAAACACAGAAATGGAGATCACATGGAGGGTTAGCAACAGGGGAGTGGGAGGAGGAGAGAGGGGGACAAGGTACATAGAACAAGTAGCATAGATGGTGGGTAGAAAATAGACAGGGGGAGGGCAAGAATAGTGTGGGAAATGTAGAAGCTAAAGAACTTATGACACATGGCATGAACTAAAGGGGGGAATATGGGTGGGAGGGGGTATGCAGGGTGGAGGGTAATGAAGGGGGGAAATGGGACAACTGTAATAGCATAATCAATAAAATATAATTAAAAAAAGAAATAGGAAGCATGTTTATAACCTTTCAATGAATATGATAGTCTTCTAAACTTATAAAAAAAACTTCTAAATTTATATGAAAAGTTCAAATCTGGGTAAAAGAAATGTTTTTAAATGATTTCCCATTATGAAAATGCCAAACCTCCTGGTTGTATTTTATGACTTAGACTTATTGAAGCTACCCAAGGTGGATGCAATCAATATTTATTAGAACACCAGCATGAGAAAGCCATCTTTCAGATCCTGAAAAGTAAAAGGGAGTGCTATGCCCCCACCCCCAAAAAACAATGTACACTGTTACACATCTGTGTTCTTCCTGAGGTTCAAAATCTGCCAGTTTCAGGGGTGGACAAACAACTCCTCCCAAGAATTTATAGCCTTTTCAATATTTTCTTGTATCACTTAATTAAACCAATAAAATCCAAAAAGAATAAAAAAAAAGTGACAGCATTTGTTGTTCATGATAAACTTATAGTTTTCAAGTGAAAATTAGATCTTTGGAAAACTGTATCTACCACTGCTATCCTAACAGTCAATAGTTGAAGACTTTGTGAGATTATTTGTGATATTTTTTAAAAATAATTTTTGATACTATCTCACAAAATATGTAATAGGTGGAAGATCTATATAACTCAATGAAGCAGTACTTTCTGAAAGATTATTGCATAATATCATAAAATAATGCATGGGTAAACAATCTACTCAAACTTAAAACAGACCAATATATTTTAGTGTAACAAAGTATAAAAATTTTATTCATATGGTTTCAGATAAGCCACAAAAAATTACCATTTATTATGTTTTATGTAGTATCAAAAAGTCTCTACAATTATCTGATTAAACTTCAAATATGATTTCATTTTAAACTATAGGGTCCAGCAGAAGTAACACCTGCTTGAGTGTGGTTGGAAGGGTAATAATATCGGTGTAATAACTTATAGTTTTAATTTGAACATTTCACCTATAAAGATTTTATAATAAAAAGGGGTATTATTTGTGCTGGACCTTGTATATATCTGTGTAATGCAGGATTTTCTCTTCATATTTCAACCAATTAACATATCACAACAGACTGAATGCAGAAGGAAACATGAGAATCTATTTTCTATTAAGCTATATGTTAAATAAAGAACAAAATGATATGACTCTTGTCATTTTTTTCTTTTTGGTTTTAGTAAATAAAAATTTTATAAACAAAAAAAAAGAGAAGGAAAAACAGAACTTGACTGAAGCCAACAGAATTTTTAAAACACAAATAGGTGACCTAATATAGTCAGAAAATTCTTGGCAACTTTTTAAAATCTGTCTTTATAATATTATTTGTATAAGAATTTTTTTAACTTTTTAAGATTTTTAAACAACTTTCAAAATAACTGATAATCTCAAGGTACTCGTTCTTTTTCTCTTTCCAGAATTTTCCATATTCATTCACTGGCTTTTTTACTTTCAACCTTCAGCAGGACTGTTTTATTTTCCCCCTGATTAACAATTATCTTATATTTAAAATTATAACATAGTAAAATTTACTTTTTTCTTTTGATGTACAGGTCTATGAATTTTAATAGATTATAGGTTGGTTAAATACCATCACGACCAGTCCATTTCCACACACCCACAAAAGACAGGATTTGGTTCCCAAATTTCTATGGTTTTCTCTTCTTTCCCACTTTCTCTAGTTCCTCTCTTTGTTCCCAGACTCTTGGGCAGTATTATAAGTGTTTTTTTTTTAAATTGAAGTAAAAAGAATTATCATTTTTAATAAAATTTCCAGAAAATTTACATTCTCCTTTAACTAGCAGGAGCTACCAAAAAGCTAAAACTCTGAGGTTGAGAACCACTGTGATAGAACTATGAAGGTCACCAAATCCAGAAGCAAACACATCCTTCTGTCTTGAGCTCCCAAACAGGGACAAATTGGTCTCCACAGTGGGCCTCCCTGAGGATGGATGATTCTCGACAACTTCTTTATTTTACTGCTGGAGCCAGCCCAGAAGAGAGTCCAGGCTGTCTCAGAGCCCACAGTGACCTATAAACTCCAATACTCAAGGCCAGAGGACACAGCACCCTGCTAAATGGGAACAGCATCACAGAGCTCAAAAACAGGTCACTAACAGAAGGAGTAAACCAGTTAGGTGATTTATTCTGTTTCAGCTTGTAGGGCACTGGAAACTCGAATCTGTAACTCCCCCAAAAGTTTCAAAGTACAGAAAAGATCTGATTCTTCGATGATTCATATTTAAAAACTACAAGTAAAAGAATAAACCTTCAGGAGATGACAAATGCTTTAATTTGGGGGCTATTTCCAGCCCCTGTATACTTGTAGCTCCATTCATGCTACAAAACTAAAGGTCTTGTAACACCGCCTTTGATTTACGGAAGGAAAAAAGATGACATTACTAAAAAGACCCATTACTCCTGTGCCTCCTCATGTAGTTCAGAGTTAAGTACTCTACAAATCTGAATCCTTGGTGGAATGCAATTCTGTAATTCAATCGAGAGATCTTGCTAATGTCCCAGTCTGCAAGAACATAGCTTAAGGGTTTAGGTTTAGCAGGAAACCTTGCAAACCAGGAACTGAATCACAGCCTGCCTCTTCAATCAAGG
The DNA here is from genome assembly GCA_004027475.1 of Anoura caudifer. Taxonomy (NCBI): domain Eukaryota; kingdom Metazoa; phylum Chordata; class Mammalia; order Chiroptera; family Phyllostomidae; genus Anoura; species Anoura caudifer. Next base: position 2,997 of record PVKU01012496.1, read on the forward strand.
ATGAGTGAGGGTTGTTGGTGATGTAATATTAAACAATTATTAAGATTTTTAAAAGGAAGAGCAAGAATTATAAAGTTGTCTCAATCAGAGACTGAGGATGAGAAGGTAAAGGATGAAGACAAGACACCAAATAAACAAAATATTGATCATTGTTGAAGTTGGATGATTAGTAAATGGGAACCAACTACAATTTTCTCTATTTTTGCATATGAAAATGTCCTTAATAAATAGCTTTTTAAAAATGCCACCAAAAGTACGATGGGAGAATAAGACTTCTGGAAACTCATGGAATTTGTAGCTGTTTTTAATTTATATGTTAAATGTAAATATAACAAATACTGTGTGATAACTTTTGTAAGATTTTAGGTCAATTAATCAGCGTAAATGGAAACTTGCTGTAAATGCAGGAGTAAGGCACCTTCTGGATGCACTGAGTATGCTCTTACAATTCTCTTACATACTGAAGTCTGTGAAGCTGTGTCAGTCATGTTATTCTGCACACATGTGCACACAGTGTTACATATGCAGTCAGACTTCCACGTGGAAAATCAGGATGGTGGAAACACCGACTATTTGTGTCACAAATGGGTCACTGCAGTATTTCTTTAAACACTGCCTATCGATAGTATGGCTCAAGAAAAGGTTTTTGTGTAACAAAATTTTCAATCTCTCACTACAGTTATAATCATTTAAGGAGTATTTAAAAAATACTTATTACTTGGCTCTAATCCAGATCAGTTAATCAAGTTCTCCAAATTTTTTAATGCATTGAGAATTGGGAGGTACTAGCTCACTGTTCCCAGGAGACTAAGACTTAAAGTGAGGAAACATCTTCAAAACCTTGCCGGGATCATCATATTGTTTGGATAACGTCAGACACCCATGCTAAGTAAGAAATTAAATTACAATCAGAGTCATGTTATGCTCAATATCAAGTCAAACAAAGTGAGGTAAGCAGGAAATAAAAATGCCCTCAACAATGGAGGATGGCCAGTATTGGATTGGGGACCCATTAGCAAAACGTGCAACATGAGGGAAATTAAGACACGGTACAAAGGACAGGACTAGCCTAATAAACATGGAAAATTCACCCAGGGCTGAGAAAATTGTACATTTTCAACAACACTCTCTCCATCATACTTTACGTTACCAACCACTTCAAGAAACTCCTTACCCAGAGATTTTTCTTCCAAAGAAATTCATGCCCTAGAGACCTGGGTTTGCTGGGATTTGCATAGCTTGTCAATTTTGTGTCTCTAATCTCAGCATAAACTTTTATTTGGATGAAGGTGTTTCTTATATTCAAGGCTCTCTATTCTTGAACCAACAGTCTCACATATCACATAATATCTGAAGGGAAGACAAGGCACCCTTGCTTTGGACAAGCCTGATTCCAGTTGCAACCAAATCAAAAAACAGTATTAGCTCACCTCTAATCCATTAAGCTTTGAAATATCAGTTCTTTCCTTAGAATGGGAATGCTCCAAGTTCAGAAATGATCAGGTAGGCATACTACCATTATAGTTAAATTCAAGAAGTAGTTACTGGAACACTTTAAACACAAATAGTAATTTAATTGATCCTCACAAATGCAATTTATTGGACCCTGTAATGCAGGTAGCACATGAATTAATATCTGTTTTACATATGACCAAAAAATGAGGCTCAAAGATTCTGGCTTACTCACTATCACACCACTTATCAGCACACAGACAAATGTGATTTCCTGATTCTTAATCTAGTGCCTGCTCTACCGGGTCTCAATTGCTCTCCACAGCCACAAATCAACATACACAGGGCCTGGCACAAACACACCTCTTTTTTATTACAAAATCTTTTATTACAAAATCATAAGCATGTAATTCTGTAACATAACATAACAATATCACACTCAAGCACACCATATGCCATTTTAGGTGAAATGTTCAAATTGAAACTATAAATTATTACATCTTTATTGTTACCCTACCAACCACACTCAAGCAGGCCTTACTTCTGCTGGACCCTGTACATTGATTGAGCAAAGTGTTTCACTGGATGCTGTAGAAGAGACAAGAGAAAAAGTCATTGTCCTACAACAGCTTGAAATCTAATTGCGAGAATAAGACATTCATTTTATGAAAAAAATGAAAAAAGAAAAAAACCTCTAATATACAGCCATACCACCCTAAACACTCCCAGTCTCGTCTGATCTCAGAAGCTAAGCAGGGTCGGACCTGGTTAGTACTCAGATGGGAGAAAAAAACCTCACAACCCTGTTAAATGTTGGAAAATAGATAATGAAAGACAGTACAAACCAAAAAAAAAAAAAAAGCTATGTAGCTTGATGAAACAGAACTAAAAGGAAGACTAAACAAATATTTATTGAGCACTTACTATGTGTTGGCACTTTTCTAAAGGAGCAAAGACCTTGTACTTTTCTTACCCAGACTCTCACAGAATTTGGAAATCCCAGGTGGGAGAGATACTAAAGGATCCCCTAGATGACTTTTCAGGGCTCATGACAAGCAGAGCTGAGGTGGTGATCCTCGGACAGTGAAGGGTGCAGGGCTGGGAACCAGGAAATCATGCTGAATTACACATGGCCAGATGGCTCTCTCACACCCTCGCCCCATCCCTGACTAGTTGAGCAATCTGTACCTTGATAAAACCACTCCTAAAACACTCATGGGACTAGATTAGGTTTTACAATCTACCTACTGTGCAGTGAAATGTGTAGTGTTGGCTCCCGTAATCAGAGAGGCCCTGTAGACCCATTCTGCTTTGCAGCCATGCTGAACTGCCAGGCTCTGGAGCCATGTCCTTCTGGTTTTTACTATTTCATGTCACTGAGAGGAAAGAAATCTCTGTGCAGCCCCTTCTTTCTCATCTGTCTTACAGTTCACCTGCACACTCACCCTTTGCTTTTCTGCTTTGCTGGGGTACTTTCTTCTACATCCCATTCTAAGCCTACTGCCAACCATGAGAGCTAAGAAGGGAGAGATCCCAGAAAAAAATTGGGCAATATTATTTTTAATATTTATTTTAATTAAATAAATATTGTGTGTTTATTTTAGTTAAATATGTTTGTTTTGTTACTTAGCAATAAAACCTGCTAAAGAGAAAGTTACATGTTTATTACTGGGCTCTGAGCTGACCTTAGTGGTCTTTAATTTAATTAAATTAAAATGAGTTAAGTGTCCTAATTAATTTACAAAGCAAATGCTAGCTGCCCAACTATATGTCAGGAATAACAGATAGAAAAAAGAACTGATTTCTTTTCCCACAGTAATTTTTCAAGGTGATTATTAGATCCATTTAAGTTGATTACAAAGATTGAAAGAGGTTTATATTCACCTTGAGTGTCATTAAAGCATTTTTTTAACTTCCCACCACCCTATTATAGACCCCCCTCACACATGCCGCTCTACCCCTGAGTCTATAAGGGTCTGTAGCCCTGGCTTGGAATGTCCTCACAAATGCTTATTCACACCCCCTTATCATTTAGGGCAGGGGTGTCAAACTCATTTTCACTGGGGGCTACATCAGCCTCAAGGTTGCCTTCAAAGGGCTGAAATAATTTTGGGACTGTATAAATGTAATTACTCCTTAACTGCTAAGAAGTTGAAATTACATTCGGCCCTTCGAAGGCAACCGTGAGGTTGATGTGGTTCCCAGTGAAATTGAGTTTGACACCTCTGATTTAGGGCCAAGTCAGCTCCCGAATTTTGTTAAAATTTCCTCTACCATTGTGTCCTCACAGTTCTCCCTCTCCCCTGAACTCTCTTGTATAGCAATTGTAGATTTAACATAAACATTGCAGTCTAGAGTTTTGAGGGCACTGCTGCTGAGCAGCAGAGGCAGGAGTTCAACTCCTATAGGGTGCAGTCAGTGTGACCCCCAATACTAGTGCAGAGAAAGTCGTCTTCTTTTTCTTCTTTTCATGAAAACCAATCCAAGAAAAATTAAAATGTTTATAGGCTACATATTTTGTAGCTACAAATGTATGTAGGCTACATACACACACACACACAAAATAGAGCTTTGAGGGTTAGAGCCATCCACTGTATTGGGTAGCACTGTGCTGTGGGTGTACGAGGAACACAATGAATTCTTGATGGAGTGACTGGTTATAAACCAATCAGTCTCCTGTGTTGTGAGACAAACTAAAAAGAAAATGTGGGTCCTATAAATCTTTATTTTTCAATAAATCTATTTTAATATCCTTATGTTAGAAGATAGTAATTTAAACTATCTCTTTTACATTCTCTTTTGGCACAGTCTCCAAAGCTCAATTATGAATAATGCTCTTCTTTTCTCTGTCTTTCTTTTTACTCTGTCAGTAAAAATTTAACTATTTTTATTTCTTGGACCAAATGCAAAACCAAAATTTGGTAATTCCAACCAATTATAGGGTGTTTGAACTAACCAAATCAGGGATCCTCTATCCAGGAACAAAAAGCTGGTAAAAGAATTAAAATCTACCAAACTGATCTGCAACTTCTTATACTGCTCAATTCCCAGTCATATCTCAGCTGTAATCAGAACCAAATTATCTTTGTTCCCTTAGAAATTGTCTGCTGACACCCATCAGCCTCATCAATGTGTACACTGAGTTAGGTAAACCAGGAGCTTGGAGATTTCTGCGTACCATTCTTTGTGTAGCATAACTATACATGATTTTAAAGATTTTAACCCACCTCTCCTTCTCCCTGCCCCCCAGAACTAATCTATATGCTAATTTGCACTTGATAATACTGCCCCACAATATGGTAATTGCTGTAATGTTTTCCACGGAGAAAAAAAAGGAGAAATTGAGCCGTGGCTCCATCTCTAAAGGCTGTGCCTTCATGAGAACCTCCACACAAAGAACAGGTTATAAAGCCTCAGCCCACATCAGTGGTTTGCCACATCGAGGTCAAAGTGAACTCATTCTAGAAAAACTACAAATATTCTCCTAGGCTACACTATTATAAAATGATCCCAGAGGCAGTAATTGTATAGGGAGGCAGTGAGCTGTAGCCTATTGCAGATGAGTAAAAAATGGTTTCAGTCCCCCACCTGAGAGGGCTTCTAGATTTACAAGAAATCTGAAACCCCTGGCTTAACAGCTCATCTCTTAAGAATGGCCAAGTTTTCTGGCTCCTCCACGTAACCTGTATCTGGACAAGGGTCCTTCGCTTCCTACCCTGTTTTCCTACATGTTCCTTCCAATCTTATTAAGATATCAAATGCAGGAATGACAACAAGAAAGCCCTAATTAAACAGCAGCAGCAAAGGCCCTCGAAGGAACAGCTTGAACCCAAATAAGAGGAGCTTGGGACTGGAAAGGGGGAAAAGACAATGGGGGCTTTGAAACCAGCTGGGTTTGAAGCAATGAGCTTGTTGTGTGTATTTAAAGGGCCAGATGACACACAGGGCTCCCAATGCTGTCAGGCCGGAGACCAAGCTCAGGATTCACCAAGACAGAAGGGGTAATATTCACTGAGTCCCATGACCAGAATCGAATCGTAATTGGCCTCAGAGATCAATTATGGCAATCAGGGAAATAATATGCTTCTGAATAATTATGAATAATTAGGCACATTTATGAATAATTACACTGATAATAACTATCTAACTCATTCCATTTTAAAATTGTAATTCAGTCATTATGCATTGAGTAGTCATTCCCTTCATCCTGCTTTCTGCATATTCATAGCCTAATCCCTCTGCCAGTCTTACAGTGACTTGAGCCTCTCTCCAGGTCAGGACTGTTCCAGCAATAGCCAGGTCCTAGACTCATCCTGGGGACAAGGGAACACACTGGTGCTCAGGGTTGGAACTGCATACCCTCTTTAATTGACTGGAGAGGACTCTGGACAGTACAAAGCAACAGAAAGGACATAAGGGAATATTTTCCTAAAATACTGGAGCTTTGCCATCTTGTGACTTGTTTATCAATGTACACATGACTTCAAAGTAATGTCCAAGAGCTCATTGCTGTTTTTAATAGTGTAATATAAAGAAGCTGTTGTTTCTACATATTATTGTAAAGAACTAGTAAGTTGTAAAATAAATAAATAAATACAATGTGTCTTTTTATAGTGTCTTCTGATCAGACTACTAGGTTATTTAGAAAATCAGAAGTCCAAATTTGAAGATGGAGTCTTAAAAAAGGGTGCTTCCTCAAGGCTCTGACAAAACAAAAGGTGCCCTCGCCTTATTGCCATACTCTGTTCTCCCTCACATCTTACCTCCTCTCCCTCTTTCCATTCTCCTTCTTCTCTCTCCCCCCCCCACCTCCGCCAGCTTCTCTCTCATCTTCATGTCTCTTTCTGCTGCAGTCTTAATGGTGACAATCATAAAAGTAAGCTTATATTTTCCTGATTCCAAAAGTAATATGTTAACTCAGAAATTTGAAAAGTATCAGGAGAATAAAAAATAGTTTAAAACAATAACCTCAGCACCTGAGAGATCCAATATTAACCTCGTATTCTAAAGTTTCTTTTGCTGTACATATTTCACACCACAGAGATGTTACGAAAGCAATTTTGCATCCTGACATGTTCCTTAACACTTTCCATATGATTGCACTTTCCCTATTATTAAATAATAAGTATTTGCCATATTATTAAAACTCATGTTTTTAAAGTTTCATGTTTGATGTGGCCAGATGACATACGGACATGGACATGAGAATCAATTTCTGAAGTTTTGGATACCCATGTTTCTTTTTTGTGAGTGTATTTTATTGATTATGCTATTACAGTTGTCCCATTTTTTTCTCCCATTTATTCCCCTCTACTCTGCAACACCCTCCCACCCACATCTCCCCCCACCCTTATTTTATATCCAAGTGTTGTACATATAAGTTCTTTGACTTCTACATTTCCTATACTATTCTTAACTGGTTTATTTTATACCTACCAATGATGCTCCTTATTCCTTGTACCTTTTCCCCCATTCTCTACCCACCCCCTCCCCACTGATAACCCTCCATAGGATCTCCATTTCTGTGATTCTGTTCCTGTTCTATTGTTTGTTTGTTTTCTTTTTGTTTTTGGTTGTTTCGTTTTGTTTTTAGTTCAGTTGTTGACAGTTGTGAGTTTGTTGTCATTTTACTGTTCATAGTTTTGATGTTCTTCTTTTTCTTAGATAAGACCCTTTAATGTTTCATATAATAAGGGCTTGGTGATGATGAATTCCTTTAATTTGACATTTTCTGGGAAGCACTTTATCTGCCCTTCCCTTCTAAATGATAACTTTGCTACATAGAGTAATCTTATATTCATGTAAGCTCTTGCCTTTCATGACTTTGAATACTTCTTTCTAGCCCCTTCTTGCCTGTAAGTTTTCTTTTGAGAAATCAGCTGATAGTCTTATGGGAACTCCTTTGTAGGTAACTCTCCTTTTCTTTTGCTGCTTTTAGAATTCCCTCCTTATATTTAATCTTGGGTGATGTAATTATGATGTTCCTTGGTGTGTGCTTCCTTAGGTCAACTTCTTTGGGACTCTCTGAGTTTCCTGGACTTTCTGAAAGTCTATTTCCTTTGCCATATTAGGGAAGTTCTCCTTCATCATTCTTTCAAATAAGTTCTCAATTTCTTGCTCATCCTCTTCTCCTTCTGGCACCCCTATGATTCAGATGCGGGAACATTTAAAGATGTCCTGGAGGTTCCTAAGCCTCACCTCACTTTTTGAATTCTTGTTTCTTCATTCTGTTCTAATTGAATGTTTATTTCTTCCTTCTGGTCCAAATCATTGATTTGAGTCCCAGTTTCCATCTCATCACTATTGGTTCCCTGTATATTTTTCTTTGTTTCACTCTTTATAGCTTTCACTTCTTCCTCTATTTTGCGACCATACTCAACCATTTCCATGAGCAACCTGATTAACAGTGTTTTTAACTGTGTATCCAATAGGTTGGCTATCTCTTCATCACTTAGTTCTATTTTTGGAGATTTGATCCGTTCTTTCATTTGGGCTATATATATATATATATATATATATATATATATATATATATATTGTCTCTGTGCTCCTGTTACATAGTAAGGAGCTTTAGGTATTTTCCAGGGTGGGGCAACCTGCATAGCTGCATTGTGGCACTATACATGGGGTAGGGGTCCAAGAGGTAAAGCCACTGGTTCAGTTCTCGGCTGGGTTACAGTCACTTTCCCTGCTACCTACAAGCAAATCGGGCCCTTCTGGTGCTAATACCTGGGTAAGTGGGATTGTGTACATTCTAGGACCCTGTGGGTCTCTCCAACAAACTCCCCTGTGAGGCTGGGAATTTCTCCCACCACTGCAACCCCCACAGATTTTTACAGCCAAAGGTTTTGAGGCTTTTTCCCCCACACTGGAACCCTGGGTTGCAAAGTCTGTCTCACTCCCCAGTTGTTCCTCCTCATTTATCCGCAAGCAAATGTGGGACTGCCTATCTCTGCCCTTCCTACCAGTCTGGATGAATGTTTTTCTTTGACTCCTTGGTTGTCGGACTTCATCAAGTTTGATTTTCTGGTAGTTCTGATTGGTTCTTCTTTTAAAACTTGTTGTTGTCCTTCTCTTGGTTGTGTGAGCAGGCAAAGTATATCTACCTACACTTCCATATCAGCTGGAAGTCCGGATGCTCATGTTTCTGATTTTCTTCTATTTTGTCATATTGTGTTGGTAGTCTTCTTTTGTTCTTATTTCTCACCCTATTATTTCCACATTCCCCTCTCTTCTTCTTAAATTAAGTCTTGACTTGGGCATCAGGAGGGGTATGCTGCTCAGAAACAGGAAAGGAGAGTAACGTTGTAACTGGTTTAGTGAACAGGCAGGCTTACAACATTCAAACATTCTAGGTATGAGCAACATTAATATCCTACAGTTTAACTCTAAACAAAACCTTCAGTGCAGAATTAACCATAATAGGATTCTATCTTGGATCCAAACTGAGAGAGCTCAGTAACTGAAATATATTATGATGCACCCTCTCCTTAGACTTGATTACAGAAAAATGGAAGCACATGTGGCACCACGTTGAGCTTCTGGAAGAGGAGTTTCCACACAACTGCATCAGATGCACAAGAACTGCCTGCAGAGCTTGTTACAAATACATCTGTTTGGATTCAGTAGACTCAGGAATAAGGGTCAAGTTGGAAAGAGAAGCCAGCAGCAGGTAATAAAGCACCATGTATACCAAGCCAAGAACCCGGAATTTTACCACAGTAGCAATGTGGTTCATGACCAGATGAGAGACATGGTCAGATGAACATGTGAGAAAGTTGACTCCAATGTAAGTGAATAGAATAAATTGAGTGGTTGTGAGATCAGACAGGATAGAGTATAGAGAGAGGAACAGATGTACATTGCATTAGTTGGCCTATTGTGGTAAAGGAGAAATCTGGTCAACCAGCAATGAAAACATGGCTGAAGTAGTACAGTCTGGTAGGGGAGTAGAAAAGTACATAGATATGAAAGCCATGTATGGTTGAATTAATAAGGTAATGTGAATATTGGGCCTGAGAACTAAAAGACAAAGCTAAGGTGACTCCTGATCATCTGGTTTGGATAAAAACATAGTAAGGGTGGTGGGAGGAGCAGCAGTTTAGGCTGGTATGCAGTGTGGAGGGAAGACAGAAGGGTGATATGTGTGACAGGGCCAAGATGAATTCACTTGGAAACAATAAGTTACCAAAAAAAAGAAGAAGAAAATCTTGTTCAAAAATAATCACCTTCTCTAATTGTTGTTTGAATGCTTAATAATTAAAATAAAGGTTTTGCTTTCTTCCCTGTATGACTATTGCTGTCATGACTGCAGTACAAAGGCATCCAGAGAATGTATAGCATCTTAGATGGTGGGCCTTTCACAAGGAAGCCAACAGTGAGAGGAGCTCTCATATGCAAATACTTTGCATCACCAGCTTACTCTATGATCTGGAGAGCAGGATCAAATAATTCTGTGACTTGTTTCCCCAGGTTACCTGGGGATGGCAAAAGCCACTCATCTAATTCAATTGTATCCCCATTGAAGGTCTTTGCAAGTGCTCTTCACTGCATGGTTGGATATCTATAGATCTTGCGTTAGGCAGCTCCACATAGATCCTATATCCCAGTCTCTGTGTCCCAGCAGAATTTCCTGCAGGCACTGGGCAGAGTAGACATCCAAGTAATCCTAACAGCAAAGTTCAAGGAATGCTCTTTGGAATACATTAAACCAAAAGTGGGAAAAATCAAATATTTTACTTTTGAGTGTATGGCCACACAAACTTTTATAAAGAATCAAACAGGTTTTAATTTGTTTGGTTGGTTTTTTTTGTTTCAGTATTGTAGCTCCAAGGCACTAGGCTAGTTTCCTATTTTAAAAAAAGAAACTACCCAATATTTCAACAGGAGAAAGTTCAGGGAGGAAATTTCAGCAGAAAAACTGTATCTCTACTCTAGTATCTTTTCTAGGTGGAATAAATAGAAATAAAACCATTAAAAGTCATGGTTATGAAGATAATTTAGCAACACAGGGAAATGCACAAAAGCAAGCTACAAAATTGAATACTCACTATGATTGCAACTATATTTTTAAAGTGTAAAAGTAAGAATGCAGAGAAATGCAACAAAATACTAACAAGGATTCCTATGATAATGCATGTTCTCTTATCTGTCTTACAATTTTTAAATAATATGGTCATAACAAAACAGTAGTAACAACTAAACAAGTAAGAAAAATAAATAAATAAATAAGTGGTCTGGCCAGGTGAGGAGAAACTAGGAAGAGGGGAAAAGTTAAAAAAAAAATCCTGAGAAGTTAGAGTCATTTTATAAATCAGTCAAAAGAGCTGAATATAGAGCATATAATTAATGATGAAAGTTACACCATCCCTTGATCCAGCAACAATAAAAATGCAGCCTAATGGGACCAGTATCAAATCAACTATCACCTTAGGCAGAGGCCCCTACTTGGAAAAGCCACAGAGATGGGCCCCAAAGTGTGTGGAGGTCCAGCCCAGAGAAGAGGGCCTTTCTCTCCTTACTTAGCAAAGGGACTGGCAACAGTGTATGACCTGTCATTAAATACCATCAACATCTTGAAAATAGCTTGAGTCTGATAGCTCAAGGAGGCCCCATCCTCCTTTCTCCCTCAACACACACACACATACACAAAGCCGTTACCTTTTGTTTTTTGAAGAAGGTATTTGAGTAATAATTCTCCTCCCGGCCACTTCCCTGCTACCAGATAAATTCCAATGGATAATGGCGGCAATACTTTGAAATTTTGAGACATGGGGGAATGGAGGGGAGCAGGGAGGGAAACAAGGTGGACAGGAAAGAGGCAGGAAGGGATGCTGTTCAAGTGCCAGGGACATTAGAAGATGTCAGGGCTGGTGAATGATTCATTGAGGTCATGATGATAAACATTTGTCTCTGAGCACATACGTGCATTTTACCTAACAATCTTAGGCATCCACAAGTGAAGAAAGGCCCAGAATTAATCATGTAAACAGTCCCTAAATGGGAATCCCCTAGAAATGGGATCTGAATTGTAAATGCCAGCCAGAATTTCACACATCAAATTACAGTAAATTGAATGATATTTTAAGTAGCTTGGTACTTGAAGGCTACTGTGCGGAGTCCTGAAGATTCTCTTCTACTGTAGATTTCTATCTGCTGCTAGTTGGGTCTTTGCATATCTCTTACTCACCCCTGCACTTCTGTTGTGGATTCTGAAGCTGAGCATAAAGAAAAGTTTGTCAAACTCACTCATAAGTGACCCACTGCTCCTGTTGCCCTAGCTTAGTTTCCCTTAAGTCGAGTATCTTTGCTAAGCCCAAAACAAGTACCCACAGAAAGTTTTGTAGAGAAAGAGCCAATCAAAACAGTCTCTGAGTAACTGGAGGGCATGCTGTGGGTTTCAACCTTTACCTCTAAATGCTCATTTGAATCAGAGCATGGCCTACAATGACCACTTTTGTGTTTTACTTCTGCATTTTTTACATGGTGCATTACCTGAGCCTGGAAAAATGTACATGTGGAGACACTCTCAGGGAAGTAGCTTTATAATGTCCCCTAAATTGGATTTTTTTAGTGTTTAAAAATATTTATTCACAGCATTGCATTTATTGCATTCTCTTAGAAAAACAGGAGACTGTTTATATACTCAATTTGCACATGTAAAATTTTATGCAAATTACATGCAGCATGTGAAGGCCTCTGGTAGGGTGACAATCCTCACACGACTTGGGAAATCCTGCTGCAGGGCCTCCAGTCTTTTTTTTTTTTTAATTATATTTTATTGATTATGCTATTACAGTTGTCCCATTTCTCCTCCATCATTCCCTTCCACCTTGCATACCCCCTCACACCCACACTCCCCCCTTAGTTCATGTCCATGTGTCATAAGTTCTTTAGCTTCTACTCTTCCCACACTGTTCTTGCCCTTCCCCTGTCTATTTTCTACCCACCGTCTATGCTACTTATTCTCTGTACCTTTTCCCCCTCTCTCCTCCTCCCACTCCCCTGTTGCTAACCCTCCATGTGATCTCCATTTCTGTGTTTCTGTTCCTGTTCTATTTGCTTCATTTGCTTTTGTTTAAGCTGTTGTTAATATCTGTGAGTTTGCTGTCTTTTTACTGTCATATTTTTTATCTTCTTTTTCTTAGATAAGTCCCTTTAACATTTCATACAATAAGGGCTTGGTGATGATGAACTCCTTTAACTTGACCTTACCTGAGAAGCGCTTTATCTTCCCTTCCATTCTAAATGACAGCTTTGCTGGATAGAGCAATCTTGGATGGAGGTCCTTGCCTTTCATGACTTGGAATACTTCTTTTCAGCCCCTTCTTGCCTGTAGGGTTTCTTTTAAGAAATCAGCTGACAGTCTGATGGGAACTCCTTTGTAGGTGACTATCCCCTTATCCCTTGCTGCCTCTAGAATTCTCTCCTTCATTTTAATAATGGGTAATGTAATTATGATGTGCCTTGGTGTGTTCCTCCCTGGGTCCAACTTCTTTGGGACTGTCTGAGCTTCCTGGACTTCCTGGAAGACTATTTCCTTTGCCAGATTGGAGAAATTCTCCTTTATTATTTGTTCAAATAAGTTTTCCACTTGTTGCTCTTCCTCTTCCCCTTCTGGTACCCCAATAATTTGGATGTTGGGATGTTTAAAGATGTCCTGGAGGTTCCTAAGCCTCTCCTCATTTTTTTGAATTCTTGTTTCTTCCTTCTTTTCTGTTTGGTTGTTTCTTTCTTCCTTCTGGTCCACTCCAGTGATTTGAGTCCCAGTTTTCCTCCCATCACTGTTGGCTCCCTGTGAGTTTTTCTTCATTTCACTTATTGTAGCCTGCATTTGTTCATCTAATTTGTGACTAAAATCAACCAGTTCTGTGAGCTTCCTAATAACCAGTGCTTTGAACTGTGCATCTGATAGGTTAGCTACCAGTGCTTTGAACTGTGCATCTGATAGGTTGGCTACCTCTTGGTCACTTAGATGAATTAGTTCTGGGGCCCTGATCTGTTCTCCTGTTTGAGCCATCCTTGGTTTTGGCTTTTTGGTTGTTGTTGGGTTTTTTTTTTTTTTTTTTTTTTTTTTTTTTTTTTTTTTTTTTTTTTTTTTTTTTTTTTTTTTTTTTTGGTCTGGTCATGGCTGTTATGTAGTGAGGGGCGGAACCTTAGGCATTCACCAGGTCGGGGCAACCCAGTCTCTGGGTTGTGATGCTGAATGTAGGGGCAGGGTCCAAGAGGGAACAATGGTGCCTGCTCCACTCTCTCTTGGATTCCATTCCCTTCCGCTGCTTTCCCCAAGCAAACTGGGTCCTTCTGGCACTGATCTCCATGTGGGCAGGCTCGTGCACATTCCAGGACCCCGTGGGTCTCTCCAACAAACTCTCCTGTGAGGGTGGGACTCCCTCCTGGCACCCCAACCCCCACAAGTGTTCTCAATTGGTACCCTTTAGGCTCTATTTCCCTGGTGCTGGGGCCCTGCACTGTGCAGCCCCTCTCACTGCTCATTTTCACCTGGCTTATCTGCGCACTAATGTGTGACCATGGTCAGCCACCTTGTGCACCTCACTTGGTCTGTTCACTGCCTCCCTGTGCTTGCCTGTGCACCAAGCACCACCAGCTACTGCTTGTTCTACCACGACCCCTCTCCACTGCTGCCGACTCCGCCCCTCTTACCAGTCTGCATGAATCATTGTCGGACATCCATACAATTCAATCCTCTATCCGTTCTGGTTGGGTTTTTTTTTGTTATTGTTCTATATTTTTGTTGTCCTTAATCTTGGTTGTGAGAGGAGGCGCAGTGTGTCTACCTACGCCTCCATCTTGGCTGGAAGTCCCCTAAATTGTTAATTAAATAATTGAGCCAGGGCTGGTTCAACCAACACCATAAAATAATCAGATTCTGAGCTACAGTTCAGTCCTAATCTTTTGCTCAGTATCATAATTCCTTATAATCAGCACCAAGCACATTAAAAAGAATGCTGGTATAGAGAATACCATATTTTGCCATATATAATGCACACTTTATTGGCCAAATTTTTGAGGGAAAAATAAGGATGCATTATACATGGGTATAAGGATTACATGCCATGAGTATAATAATGGGTATAATGAGCACAAAAGTGTAGGTGTGCATTTTACACAGCAAAATATGGCAATAATATTAATCTTGTACAATTGTGATTATTAAGGTACTAGGAAGTGTACTTTGAGCCCCATATTATCTCCTCAGTGACTGTCCTGTCAATGTGTCTGAATTTTCCTCATTAGAGATAAATTTCTTTGGGTGAAAAACTCTTTAGGGTCTCTACAACCAATAGATTGGCAGTGCATCACAACATCTTGGAAAGCTTTAATAAATGATTGCTGTTCAGTCCTACCCTAGACCTATTTTCTCTCCCAGGATGTGGTCTAAGAAACTGTACTTTTTGAATTCCCAAAGTAATTCCAATGTATAAGTACATTTGGTAACTAGACTTGCCCCACCTCCAAGACATGGGCATATGATTTCTCTTAGGATTCCTTATGCCTAGCTAATGTGCCTAGCACAGAGTAGGTTTGCAATAAATGTTAATTTAACAGAGAGGAAACATCAGTCAATAATATTTTCCTGTAAAATTGCATCATGCAATTGCTTTCTTATGTAACGGAAGGAGCAGGGGGCAGTGAGTGCCCTGGGAGGCAAGGAGAAACTAGAAAGAGCAAGCAGAAAAGGGAGAGTCAGAGTAGAGAGAAGTGAAGACCAGCACTGCCTTACCTGAAAATTTTATCCAGAGTCTCAACAGGCTTTATGGTGACTATAATGTATCATCTAAAATTTAAGGTTGAAAATACAGGACTAATCATTTTTTTCCACAAAGACCATAAATAAGTATTCCCATCTTCATAAACATTTTCAGAAATAATGGATGTGGACAGGGTAGCCCCAAGAACAATTGTATTATAAGCAAATGTCTTAGGTTGGGTTCCCCTAGCAGTTGATTTTAAGAGGAAGTAATTTATTTGGAATGTGATCCTAGGAAATAATTGGGGAGAGGGTGAAAAGAAAGCTAGAAAGAAAGGAAGTCAATAAAGAATGTACTGAGAAACAGGTTACCAGTGGGGCAGCTGAGTTTCAATTCCACCAGGAAAATCTGGAAGACAGAAGAGAGCCAATGGTACTCAAAGTGCTATCTCCAACCAGCAACATTAGCACAACCTGGTGAGATCTTATGCGTCACTTGACTGGGCCACACAATGCCCAGATATTTTATCAAACATTATTCCTAATGTGTGTGTAAGAGTGTTTTGGGGCGAGATTAACCTCTGAGTCAGCAGACTGAGTAAAGCAGATTGCCCTCCTTAATGTGGGTGGACCTCATCCCATCAGATGAAAGCCTGAATAAAACAGAAAGGTTGGGTATGAGGGAATTCTCTCTCTGCCCAGCTGTCATTGAGCTGGGACATTGATCTTCTCCTACCTTCAAATTTGAACCTGTTCCTGCCAAATAATATTCTACCATATATGTAAAGTGAGCAAGATATAAACTTTTATGTGTTAAACCACTGAGATTTAGACTCATAATGGCCTACCCTCACTGATATAGACACTGTCCACCTAATCCCCAAATAGTCTGTTCACAAGGAAATGATTTTGCCAGATTAATAATATAGCACTTTATATAGTCAACTCTCTCTCAAAGGTCAAAAAAATATTATAGACAAGCCTTGGCCAGGTGGACTAGTTGGTTGGAGCATCATCCTATCCACCAAAAAGTTGTGGGTTCGATCCCTGGTTATGGCACAAGGCACAAACCTGGGTTGCAGTTTTGTTTCCATCAGGGTAAGTACGGAGAGCAACCAATAGATGTTTCTCACTCACATCAATGTTTCTCTGCCTCTATCTCTCTTTTTCTCTTCCTCTCTCTTTAAAATCAATAAACATAATCACAGGTAAGGATTAAACATATATATATGTATATATAAAATAAAAGAAAATGTAGGAATAACCAGTTTGACCTTATTGTATAATTATTACCAATATTTATTAAATATCATTTATAATTATTATTTGTAGATTTTACTCACTATTCATAATCGAATCACAACTTTTCTCCATTTGACTGATGATACACAGAATATAGGAAGCAAAATTATTCAGCCTAGTCAGATGTTCAGTTAAATATTCTAGTAGACAAAGAGTCATTATTTATAGCATATGAGTAAACAATTTTTAAGAATTAGAATATACTATAATATGCATATCACTCAAGCTATACTGCCCAAAATGCACCTTTCTTTTATAATTCAAGATAATTCAGAATTTTCCATATCTTGTGATCATTATTTTGAATGTCATTTATTTTAGGGATATTCATCATTCTTTTGTGACAAATATTTACAGATGACAGAAGGCTTCAATACAAAGGTAAAATGATAATCACAATGAACATAGCAACATTAGATAGTAATGTGAGCACCAACTACATGCCAAGCATATAAATCATGTTCTCTCCACCATCATCCTAACAGATTTTTCTATAATTTCCTTTTACACTTGGAGATTTCAAGAGATGAGGAAGCCTGCCCAGGTCATGCACCCAGTAAAAGACAGAGATAGGAATTTGAACCCTGACCTATCCACCCCAAGGCTCTTTTACTAAAAGCTCAGGATCTTCCACAACAACTTTCAATATGCAAAGAACTAAAAAAAAAGAAAGAAAAAAAGAAACATTATATTGATAAGCAGGTAAAAAATAGCCAATTTTTAAAAAAGCTAAAACTATAAAAACCTTTTTTTCAAAGAAAAATAGCTAAAAGAAAACCATGTTATAATTAAAATGATGTTTTTAGAAAGTGCTTCATTATCTTATCAAAGACCTTATAAAACATATTGTACAATCTATTTACAATGATATGGAATTTATAACCTTACTTTTTGTTATAAAATTGGAGCTGAAATTGTGGTAAGTACTCTTGAAGTTTTTATTTCTAATTTAATAGCTAAATTTCATTTTACTGTAGTTTTAATCTTCCTAAATCCAGAAGCTAATGGAAAAAGATGAATTGAATGTGATAGGATCAGTAGAACTTTGAGTAATGTCAAAAATGTCTTATGTGTTGTTTCAGTTTTAATTGTATAGCATCTTATAGACTTTGGTCTCCACCAAAATGAACAATCTGTCACTTGATTTATTTCACTATTGATTGATTTTCAGAAATGTGTTGACATAAGTCTTTCTGTAAAAAGAAAATCAGCTCCCCTGTCTCCTACCACCAGGATTCTGCATCTCATGTCTTTGCCTTTTTGCATGATTAATGTTGTTCTGAAAAACCTAAGAATCAATAAACATTTTCTGAAGCAGAGATATCTACACCCCCAAAGAGGGTTGCCTATTTAGTTTCCCACTCAATCTACAAAATGTATTACCCTTTGGAATGGAAGGGTCACGCAGGTTTGGCGGGTTTATGAGAATCAGAAATTTGTTTTCTGATTTGCTTATCCTTTTCAGTGTGAAAATCCTATGACTAGGAGGATACCATAGTCTCCCTGGTGGCTTAAAAGAATAATTACACTTACACAGCTTTACACACATCCCTGAATGACCCAAATTAATGCTGCTGATACTATCTCCTTAAAAGAACAAAACTGAGAGAAATATCTCTCTCCCTTTTCTTCCCCCCTCCCCCCCTCATAGGCAGGATAATCTCCAAGTGCTTGAAGACACATCTTGTTCCAGAAAATATCATTCACTCAGGTTGAGAAACAAACTCTTTTGTCTATTCAATGAGGGAAAGATGTGGCCTTGTTGTATATAAACACAACTGTGTTCAACAGACAAGGGCCCAGGAAAGAACAGAACTAATGAAGCAGTAGATATGGAAGAGATGAGAGAAGAGGTTATTAGGAATCCTCTCTTCTCCACACCATTACATGGAAATGTATTCAAGGATAAAGCCATAATTTCAAGTCTTTGCAAGGTTAGGGCTCCTTTCCAAATAAAATGAATGAAATAATTTGGGGGCAAGGTTTAAAGGTATAAAAGAAAAAAAGGGAATTCACTACAAGTGGCAAGTACTCTTAGCTCCCCTGCCCCCTATCCCTACACCTGCTCAATCCTATCCCCTGTGCCAGAGAGCTTGACCAGAAGTTCCAGTATTGAGTAACACTGGACACAAAGCCCCTGTCTCACTCTGTGTCACTCATGACCCAGGGTAGGAAGAAGAAAAAACGGGTGAGTGAATGCACGACTGAGCCCTTTGTCTAGTGGAAATGAGATTCATGTTGAGATTCTGGTCTCCTGACTTGGGGCTGATTCGAAAAATAAAACAAGACAAGGTGACCACGATCTGATAAGCCGTGAAATGACTCTGCCAATTCACTCAGCCTGAATGAAGTTCCTAGTGGGACCCTGTCAACACATTAGACTTAAGTTCAAAAGTTGCAAGCAAAGGCTTTTCCTGTGTGCTTCTCCTGAGTCACCAGGGCAGAGAGGAAGAATGGGAAGATTCAGTTTTCTTAAAGATGATGCCATGACTCTGCCTTGCACAATGACTCCAAACTCAGCCAGATTTTGAGGCTGTTTGTGACACAAACCTTCAAAGAGAATATTCTCTGTGCCTGGAAAGAATAAAAATTAGCAGTCCGACCATGTCATGAAACCAAACTGGGAAATTATTTAATATATCTAATTACATAAGAATAATTTTATTAGCACCAGCTTCCTTTTGAATATGCTAAAAATGGTCAAAAATTCATATTTCTTTATTGGAACATATCCATAATAAGATTATGTGGCTGAAGATTTACTCCGTATAACAATTACAAGGTACTAAATTTTGAGCTAAACAAACACATTCAGTAAATAGGCAGTATTCCTTGATTTCCTTTAATTATCATTATTTACAAAGTATTCTTATAACCACCAGACAAATGTCATTAAAATCACATGTGCAATGTTAGAGAGAAGATCTAAGTGATAGACACTTTTGCAGAGATTTCTTATTAAACATAAGGGTTTCTAGTTTCTTATTAAATATCCATGTCTACCAAAGTGGAAACTAGGATTAGGATACAAAAGAGCCCCATGCTTCTGCGCCCTGGCTGCATCACAGGGCCAAGGAAGCACTTGTTCTTTCTTATTAGGGTGCAGTGGCCTGAGTTTCCTGCTCTGGAAATGTGTCACAGGTGAAATGTGACCAAGGGGGCAAAATAAGGCTTTCCTTCCTTCTTTCCTTCCTTTCCTCCTCTCTCTCTCTCTCTCTCTCTCTTGCTCCTTTTTTCCTGTCTTCTTTCTTTTCTCCCTCTCTTCCTCCCTCTTTCTCTCTCCTACTTTCTCTCCCTTTCTCCTCTTCTCTCTGTCCCTCTATCTCTCCTTCCTTCTTGTCCTCCTTCCTTCTTTCCTTCCTGTGTCTCTTTCTTTTTCTCCTCCCTTATGCCATCCCTATGATGTTCACCACTCCACAAACCAAACAGTAAACATTCAGTAATGAACCTTACTACCTAATAATGAAAGCATTCCAATTTTTATTTTAGCCCATCCCAGAGTCTCAGGATATTTAGCTAAGTGTTATTTATAGAGAAATAATCATCCCATGACATCTTAATGACTAACCAATAAATATGTAAAAATACAGTTTAAACAGCATCAGATTGCCCTCCTGGGAAGCTATCATTAACACCATTCTTCATTAACTTTTTATAACAACAAAACTGCCTTCTGCCTCTTCAGACCACTTCTATTACCAGTGTCCCTCCGTGTTTTATTTTTTTCTTCACCAACTTGAAGCATGCTTTCTGTAAATTGCCACCAATTCCTTAATTACTTAACTGTGTCCAGCATCCAGGAACACCGAAATGCCATTCCATTGGAATCAACAGGAAGGGGACCACTGCTACAGATGAAAGCAGGCCACCAATAAAAACTCATTAATACCTGCAGCTTTAGAGAAAGAAGGTGAGCAGCGGCCATGCTTCAAAAATGTCAAGAATACAAGACAACAAGGGAAGCCTCTCCCCACCAGACCTACAGCCATGAACAGATATGTTTCATCCAGACTGAGTGAGAGAGAAAAGGCATCCCCAAAAATAAACATAAAAAGAAAAAAAAATGCCCTAAGTTCAGTCCTTTTCCCTATAAGTCTTCTACCATAAGAATGTTCATTCCAACAGAATCTCTAGTAATGCAAAAGAAAGACAGCTGCAGGTGAAAGGTTACCTGCAATAATAACGTCAGGCACTGGACCTACCAAGGTAAAAGGTAAATGGTAATTTTATCATTAGCATTCCTGACCCCTTGGCCACACCATATTTCACAGGAAACTCTAAGAACGGTTCACCTGTCAAGATACAAATGCTTAAATGTCAATGTGCACAGAAGTGTTCTGGAGCTTACAGCTGAATTGCTGACATCTTTTATTATTGCCACTTAAATAAATGATTCAAGGGGAACACAAAAAAAGACTGGATTAATGTCAAGATTTGCATGAAGGATCTTGAGGTTCTTGTTTCAAAATCATAAAAAATACTTTTACTGTGTTTTGGTTTCAAAGAGCAAGCAAGGCCTTGAAAATTCATAAATATTCCTGGACTTGGAGGACTTCCAGTATTCCTCAAAAGCACATTATCAGTTTTAATATAATTTTGCAGGGAATTCCCCTTTATGTTTTGCTTTTTAACTTATATAAAGATAATTCCAATTTTTTTCCTTTTTATTAGTAGTAGAAGGGCAAATAATAAGAAAATTTTTCATAGTGTGACATGAACATTACTCAATTTGAAAAGCAAGAAAAGTGAAAGAGATTTAAAAGATTGTTCCATTTATTTTTTTAATTATAGATAAAAATATGTTGAAAGTAAGCAAGTGGTTAAACATGGAGTTATGACATGACCCAGCACTATATACCACTTCTGGGTATTTACCCAAGAGAATTGAAAGAAAAGGCCCAGATACTTGTATACCCATGTTTCTAGCAGCATTGTTCACAATAGCCAAGAGGTAGAAACAAACCCAGTGTCCACTCATGGATAAATGGATCAACAAAATGTGATATGTACATACCATGGAGTTTTTATTATTCAGCCTTAAAAAGGAAGGAAATTCTGGCCCATGACACAATATGGATGAACCTTGAAAACATTATGCTCTGTGAAAGAAGTCAGACATAAAAGGGTAAATATTCTATGATTCCACTTATATGAAATGTCCAGAATAGAAAAACCTAGATAGAAAGTAGATTGGTGCTTACCTAAGATCAGGGGTGGAAAATTTAGGAGGTGACAGATCAGGAGTACTCAGTACCTTCTTGGGCTAATGAAAATGTTCTAAAATTGATTGAGGCAATAGTTGTACAACTCTTTGAATATAATGAAGGCCATTAAATTGAACACTTAAAATGGATGAATTGTAGGATATAGAAATTATATGGAATAAAGGTAGACTGCCAGTTAAAACCCTCATCTTTTTATTTCCTAAATCTCTCAACCCTTGTTAAGGAGCTCTGACAACTTATAAAAAATGCCTTATTATTTATGTTATGCTTGTTTGATTCATTCTCAGAATATTTTCTCTGAATTTTCTCCATTTGTTATTATTAGAGAACTGAGCATCCCTCTGAATTTGTGTCTGAATGACAACCATCAGGCAGACAGGCCATGGCAACAAAGGCCACTGAAGCAAGGTCAGAGCAATGGACATCTCCACCTCTCTTCCAGCAAGTTGTAGGCTAAACTTACAAGACTACTTTTCCTTGAACATAGAACACAGAGTCGAATTCTCCATTTCAATGCACCATTTGTGCTCTAGTCGTTCGGGACTTACTAACTTTAACATAAATAAGAAAAATAATCATTTTAACCACACTTCATGGTTGCTTTTAAAACAAACTTCTTCCAAGGTATTATTGGCAAATATATTTTCCCATATGGTTGGTTCTCTTTTCATTTTGCTGATGTTTTCTTTAGCCATGCAGAAGCTTTTTATTCTGATGAAGTCTCACTTGTTTATTCTTTCCTTTATGTCCCTTGCATTCTGAAACACCAATTCAAAAGATCCTATGCACCCCAGTGTTTATAGAAGCACAATTTGCAATAGCTAAGTGTTGAAAGCAACCTAAGTAAATGAGTGGATAAAAAAATCTATGGTACATTTACACAATGGAATTCTATGCAGCAGAAAGAAAGAAGGAGCTCCTACCCTTTGAGACAGCATGGATGGAACTGAAGAGTATTATGCTAAGTGAAATAAGCCAGGTAGTAAAAGACAAATACCATATGATCTCATCCAGGAGTGGAACCCAATCAACAAAACAAATAAGCAAAACATAACCAGTGACATTGAAGTAAAGAACAAACTGACAGTAACAGAAAGGGACAGGGAGAGGGATAAATGGGGATAAAAGAGGAAGGGTTGTCAAAGAACATGTATAAAGCCAAACACATGGACAAAGCCAAAGAGAGGTAGGATCGAGGGTGGGAGGTGGGGGTGGGTGGTCTGGGAGGAATGTTTGGGGGGAAAATGGAGACAATGGTACCACAATAAAAAGAAGAAAAAAAACCTTCCAGATTGTGATCATCTCTCAATATTTTTTGTGGGTATCTATTTAATGAGGACCTCTTTATAATTTTCTGACACATTGTTAATTCACAAAAATTTATATCATTAAGGTCATTAAACAATGTTATTTGCTATGAGTTATTAAAGAGAATGCTAATAATTTAAACTTACTCCCTCATCCTACAAAACCATTTGATGTTCCATGCTATCTTATCATATTTTCATTGTGGTCTTTTTTAAAACTAGACATTTTTAATTAATTCTTTCAATTTTTTAATTGTTATATTGTTTTATGTAAAAAGACACCGTTTGACTGGAGAAAACCTTCAATTTAGATTTTAAAAATCTTGCCCAAACATTAGTAATATTGCTTTATTTCACTCCACTAATTATTTAGAAGGTGATATTTACACTTGTCATCTTCCCTTTGTCAGGAAGTGAATTCAGTCTTATAAAGAGAGTTCACAGAAGCAAGTAAGTTTATCTGTGTCAGATTCCATTGGTTTCCAGAGAGCTTCAGACAAGGAACACAAAAAAAGGCCAACAGTTTGAGAAGCCACTAAAATTTTATACTTGACTTTGTGATTTAGGATTAATGCATTTTAGCAAAACTCTAATGCTGGCAGTTCTGCTGTGCACCTTTCACAGCCTCAGAACTCCCAGTGTGCTGGCCTTCCTCATAAACAGTAAGTATATTGTAAATCGTTTATAGCCTCTATAAAAATATTTTGACTATTTTACCCAACTACCTGAGTAAGACACATGAAACTAGTTAAGGGAAAAGAAAAAAGATTCCCCTTTGCAGACAAGCTTTCCAGAATCTGGGGGAGGGTGGAGAAGAGGAAAGCCACTTTTCTGTTAAAGGTACATGCAGGCTGCGCATATGTTATAATGTCCCATCAAAACATAGTCTCTTTTTTCTTCTCATAGTCTTTATTTCCAATAGGAACAATAGGTATACAGCTCCAGGTTTCTATTTGAGAGACCTCAACCATTTTACAGCGACACAGTCCAAACTACTGTCTATCAAAAGGAATGAAGATATCAAAAAATCTATATAGGACATCTCCAGAAATGTCCTAACCGAAAACCCTGAGCCCCTTAAAAAGATGTCACTTCCTCCAGAGCATGCAGCCCTATGAGCAGTAACCTGAGTTCAGCCCCAATCCAGCCCCTACAGCCTAGCACCTGGTGAGCAAGCACCTGACATACCTTGGCTTTGCACATTTCTACTCTATGTGCAGCTGCTCCTACATTTTTTTCTATCCCATATGCTTGTGCATTTGCCAAATAGGCTCTACTCTTAGTGTCAGCTAGAAATCCAGAAGCCAGTCTGCATTTCATAGATATGGACTGAGAGCCTGTAAATACAAATGGACAATTCAATGGCCAGACCATACATAAAAATAGAACTCTGACCCACTGTTGAGAACTGTTTAGCCTGGTTTCAGGAGTTGTAACCCCCACCCCATTGCTGGGCTGCATAAGAGCCCAAGGAATCTGCTTCATCTGGGTCTGTTCTCTCAAGAGGACCTGAGCCACTAAGGAGACAAAGCTTATCTCCCTGGCAGAAGCATCACTTCTGCTTCATCCATCTCTGGCCCCAATGCTTGGTCATTAGTCAATGACAGGTAAGACTCCTGGAGGGAGGGACAACCCAAGCCAGACATGACCACTTGGAAGGCCCTCATGGAAGGACTCAGGGGGCTGCAGCAAAGAGGGGGTGATGGACCCTCGACCCCTGGCTATTCTGACATAGCCCGAGTCCCCACTTCCGTCTGGGAGATGTCTGCCTGATCTCTTGCTTCCTGAGTCTAATCAGCTTAAGACTGAAACTACAATGACAGTGGGTGGTGCAGCCCTGTGCTGGCCAGAGCGGCTCCCTGGCTGATTCTGGGAATGAACAAGAATTTGTAAAGTCCTGTGAAACCTGCTTTGCTAAGAGTGCTCTCATTTAAATGATAAGGGTCCGAGGAGGAAATGAGTATGTCTCCCAAAGTTTTTGCAACCCCCTTTCCTGACAGACACTGACTCAGATTAAGCCCTCAGATTTCTTTGAAATGTTATCCATTGTTTGATCCTTGCCACCTGACATCCGTGAATTCCTGTGTATTTGAACCCAATAAAAGGCCATTGAGGAAGGGGGTCTGGGTCCTTCTCCTTTGAGAGATTGACCGCCTCTCCTCCCCAAGCAGATCATGTCTTGGTAGTTTTATTTTCATCCATGACAGAGGGATGCAGCTCTGCGGGCGAAGCCCCCCTGCCCCCCACAACCCACAACCTACAGCAACCAGCCCAGGAAACCAACACATTATCTACAGTAACCAGCCCAGGAAGCCAGCCTGTTAACTTTAACTTAGACCACTATCTCTCATAATAACCTAGGAATCCTAACAATAAACCTTGTAACAATCACCCCCAATTGGTCTCAACTTAAATAATAATTGAGTTTCCCTAATTTTGTCCACACTTCAAATTTAGAACCAACGAGGAAAGTCAAAATACCAGGGGTGTAAAAAGGTAAGTTAAATTACAAGCCATCATTATCGAAAATATAAATCATAAGTAAGAATACAAAATAAGAAGGAAAAGAGAAGAAAAAGAAGATAAATAATACAAATAAATAATACAATAATCAATAAAGAAAAAATAATGCAAGAATAAACTCTGTGTTTCACATACTCACACTAAAACCTACCTTTGCTCACCCATGTATGTATCCCTAACCAATTGCATATGGTGCCCTGCTTCTAGCTAACCTACCTACAGCTTCTCCAGACCAACAGCTTGCAATCACAGCAAACCTGAAGCATTTTTTTTCCCAGTAGAAAGTTTCCCACTCCTCCACCTGCCTTTCAGTCTCTGCTGAACACAAGTGATGGTGGTTGACTCCCTTGCTGGGGCAAGGTCAGAATAATAAATAGCCTTTGCTTGTTCTCCTTGGTCTTCATTTATTTCCTCAGGACAAAAGAAATTCTTTCCCAATCACTTCAGGCATTTCTTCCAGGGCAATTCTGTTAACTGTGGATCTATCCAGCTGTGGAAAGTCATTCTTGTATCCACTGCAAGTAGAAACAGATTACTCCCAAATTTCTTTACCATTTTTCCAGAAGTCTATATGAGGTGAGTGACTTGTCACACTGACCTGTGAAAAATATGGATGGGTCAAGAGAGGAAAATAAAAGTGTAGATTTTACAGCCTTGACAACCAGTTTCAACTGTTAGTTTCGTGTGACCATTCAAAATTTTACTCAGACTCCAAAAAATATTCCCAAGCCCTTCTTGAAGAGAAAGTTGAATTCTAAGACTACCCTCACAGTCTCAGCCATCACACCACTCTTTAAATCCAGCCATTCTTGTCCTAATGTTTCCCAAATATAAAGGACCCAATGTTCAGGGCCAAATGAAATGTCACTTCCTCTCTTTATCTTCTCCTAACCTCCCCAAGCAAACTTACTCACTCCCACATCTGTATTTGTAGACTGTATATAAACCTCTGCAACAGAACTTGACCTAGGGCATCATAGCAATTTGTTGATATGGCCATCTGCTCAAACTGAGCTGCTCAAGAGCAGGAACAGTATCATTGTTCATCATCTCTAAATGGAATGAATACCAAAGGAAGGAGGGAACAAGAGGCAGGAAGAAAAAAGAGAAAAAGAAAGGAAGAAAAGAAAGAAAGGAGGAAGGAAGAGAGAGAAGAAGGGAGGAAGATAAATTTTAAGAACTTCTTAGCACATCCCAATTTCTTCAGTGCTCTAGTTTTTTGTATAAAGCTTCTGTCTTCCCAGGCACCATTTTTGTCCACACATACCAATAACACTGCAGTCAGATTAGAGTGATATAAAATCTCATATTAGAACAAAGTGCATACTTCTGCACAATCAGTGAGACACTAGCCCTTTCTCTCTGCACAGTAGCCAGTCAGTTGGATTTAGTTTGAATCCGGGGACTCCACCCTTCACTGGTTCCATGCTCTACTTCCTAAACTCTCTAAACCCTCACTTTGGTACTCATGACATGAGAAAAATAATACAACTCACAGGGTAGTTATGATACAGTTAAACAAAATAAATAGGTAAATTTGGAGCACCTAAAAAGCAGTGAATGTATGTTAATTTCTTTCTCTACTTTGATTATTCTCACTTTTACTCAAGGATCCAAGATCAGAATTCAGCAGCCCTGGTTGCTTTAGTTCTGGGGTGCTTCAGGCACCCAGTCAATCAAGTTAATAATCATTTTTCTTCCAGAGGAGCTTGTACTTTTAAGTTTTTATTTTTTATCAACACCTTCAAAATAGGAAGCAACATTTTCAAACAAATCTATCTTCAGGGATGAAATGGGGTCACCAATGTCAGAGATGACAGCCAGCTCAGTGCTGTTGTCTTAGAGACCCATATCTCTCTCTACACTAGACTGATCCGCCTTCCTTCCCACCCCTGCTCCTCTTGCCCTCACGAGAAAGGCTATACAGATAGGGTTCCAAAGATACAAGCCTCTGAAAGAGCTCCACATTCCAGGGAGCTGAACAACAGTAAAAACAAAAATATTGCCTGAGGTGAGGATAACAGCACAGGGACATTGGGGCATGAAACAGGCTGTCAGTTTGACTTCCAGAGAGCCCAGTAGAGCTTTCAAAGGGAAGCTTTGTGACCTTGCCCCTCTGCTGGAATACCTGCTGCCTCTCTGGTTTTATTTATAGTGGTTGCCTTCAAAGCAAAGGGTGAAAAATTGTAAAGGCAGTTTGAGGGGAAGGGAGGGTGAGGAGAGTGGGAGAAAGAGTAGTAGTCCCAAGAAAAGCAGTTAAATTTGCACTAATTAAGGGAGGGGGTAATTCTACTAGGAAAAAATTTAAGTGAGGGCAATAAAAGTCTCCAAAGAGTAGCATGACATGAGTCTGAATAGGTTCATCCTGGTGCCCTTCCCCAGCACTCTGTTTGGGGTTATTGACCATGGAATTTAGCTCAGCAAGGCAGAAGCATGGAGGGCTCTGAGGATGAGGGAATCACAGGTCACTGAATGCTGGCATCAATTTCTCTGGCATGTGCATACCTGTGAGCAGAGCTGCAGGCTCCTTTAAACCCAGAGAAAGTGCTATGTGAAATCTATGGGCTCTCATCCTAACAACTGCCATTCTGCCCCAAATGAGGAAGGGGCGCAGGCAGACTCAAGTGCAGAGTCCATATGGTTGAGGCAAAGTTGACTTCATTTCAAATTTTCCCTAGAAGCAATGTAAGTGGGAAGCCCAGCAGGCAGGTGATCACTGAGCCATTTGACATTAGTTCTGAAACATACTTGTCTTTTGAGCAGGCCCTGCAAAATAAAAGTGGAGTGGCCCTGAAGTTGTCAATGCAACACAAATGAAAGCCTGGAGACTTACTAACATGCAGAAAAACTTTAGGCAGGACCCTGCATCACCTTCAGAAATCTAGCTTGACCTCAGCAAAGCTGAATTTCCCTCTTCTGTGTTTTCTCATAATGTAATCCATGTCCTGATTATGTCATAGCTCACATATATTGTGATCTATAAATCTGAACATCTGTCTGTTCAATAGACTGTGCAACTCAAAGGCAAGGAGTATGCCTCATCCAATTTTTTACTTCTAGTGCTTAGCACAGGGCCTGGTGTATTATATTTATTGATTGATTGATTGATTTTTACCCTCACTTGAGGACATTTTTTCATTGTTTCCAGAGAGAGAGGAAGGGAAGTGGGGGAGAAAGAGAAGAAAGAAACATCGATATGAGATCAGCTGCGTCTCCTATACACCTGGACCAGGGATTGAACCTGCAAACCAAGCATGTGCCCAACCAAGAATGTAACCTGTGACCCTTCAATCCACAGGTTGACACTGCAGCCAACTGAGCCACACTGGCCAGGACAATGGCTTGATGTATTATAGATATTCAGTTAATGTTTGTTGCATGAATTGATTACATGAAACAAATTCTAAAATAAAGAGACTCTTCCTCAGTCACTCCCTACCGACACCAAAAGCAACATTACAATAAATAAGTCAATAATTAATCCACCTTTATATTTCTACCTTACAACTTTAATTGTACTTATTAAGGACTGCCAACATTATTTTTAAAAGTAAACTATAAATATCAACAATTATTGTGAAAAAATGTAGTAAATATTTTCATTTAAACTTATTTGTGCTGCTCCCCAAACCAGCTGTGATTCTTAGACTTTAATCAAGAATTCCAATGGTAATTTTCAAATGCAATAGTCTCTGCTAATTCTCTAAGGCCAGTCTTTCAACTACAGACTCCTGGGCCCTCACCCAGTGCCACTGTGTTAGAATTAAAAAGAGAAAGATTTTAGGCATACAGATGTTTTTAACAACCTCTCTGAGTATTAAAATCCTTCAAATTTAGGTAGTATTGTCTGAGAGTAGCACTCAGTCATAAACTGCATAAGGACCTGTCTGATGACAGATCATGTATACAACAGTGTCCCACAGGATTATAAAGGAGCTGAAATACTCCTGTTGCCCAGTGACATCATAGGTGTCCTATATGAAAGTGCAACATGTTACTCACATGTTTGTGGTGATGCTGATGCAAACAAACCTATGGTGCTGCCAGTCATATAAAAGTATAGCACATACAATATTAGTACTTAATAATGAATATAAACGACTATAGAAGAGATCCAAGATAGCAGAGGCGTGAGTTAAAGCTACACTAACCTCCTCTCAGGACCAATCTGTAATTACAAGTAAGCTGTAGAGAAATCATATCGAATAACCAACTGAACACTAGCTGCAGCAAAGCCTTACAACCATGAAAATACAGAAGAAAACACTAATTAGCACAGCATGACTGGTAGGAAGTGCAGAGGAGACAGGAGAGGGTTAGCTGGGCTCCCACAGGTAGCAGCTGAAGTACCAGAGGAATATTTCAGTGGCTGGGCATTTCCCCTGGGAAGTGTGGGGTCTAAACTCCAAGCTTGGCTCCTCAGCCTAAAGCACCAGAGCTGGTAAAGAACCTATAAAACATCCACCTGTGAAAAGCAGTAGGCATTCTATCCACTAGGGAGAGAGAGCAGGAGATGCAGAGAGCCTTTTTAAGGGCAAAGCACCAAAACTTTAGAAGTCACTAACCCTGGATGCCAACAAAGAGAACGCTAGAAACACTTGAAGAGAATCTGAGGTAGGTGGCTCTGGGCAGAGAACTGAAGGAACAGCTGCCAGGATCCATGTGCTGGGTCATCCCCCAAACTACAGGAGCTATCTCTCTCAAGCAGAGCACTCCTCTCCAAGTGACATCAGCCTCAGAGGAAGCAATACCCCCACCCACAAGAATCACTCCACCCCACCCTGTGGTGCTTAAGCCTGACTGCAGGTCAAAGATTGATTAGGTTAATAGTTGATCAGATTAGGGGCTGATTAGTTAAACACACAAGGTGTAAAATACAAAGAAGCAGCCAAAATGGGAAGACAAAGAAATAGACTCCAAATTAAAAACCAAGAGAATTTTCCAAGAACCAGATGAAATGAAAGTAAGCAATTTATCAGGTAGAGAGTTTAGAGTAATAATTCTAAGGATACTCAACAGCATGTAAAAAGATAAAGAAATCATAAAAAAAGGATCAGTCAGAAATAAAGAATGCAATATCTGACATAAATAATGCACTGGAAGGAATAAATAGGTTAGATGAAACAGAGGATCAAATTAGTGTTTTGGAAGACAAAGTAGAGAAAAACAGGCAATACAGCAAAAAGAAAAAAGAATTTAAAAATATAAGAGCTTAAGAAACAACTTGGAAAACATGAAGTGTAACAACATCCCCATCATGGGAATACCAGAAGGAGAGGAGAGTGAGCAAGGGTAATGAGGGAGTGATCAAAAACTTCCCTAATCTGGTGAAGGGAAAAGTAGCACAAATCCAGGAAGCTCAGAGAGCTTCTGGGACTTATGCACCTAATAAAATTGAGGCAGAAAAAAAACCCAAAATGAAATGAAATAAAATAAAATAAAATAAAATAAAATAAAATAAAATAAAATAAAATTAAATAAAATTAAATAAAATTAAATTAAATTAAAAAATAACCTCCCAGCAAAAGCACTGACCAGAGGACTTCATGGGTGAATTTTACTAAACATTCCAAGAAGAACTAACACCTCTCTTTCTCAAACCATTTCCTAAAATTTAAGAGGGGGGTAGGCTCCCAAACTCATGTTATGAGGCCAGAATTATTCTAATTCCAAAACCAGATAAACACACTACAAAGAAAAACAATCATAGGCCAATATCCCTGATAAACATAGATGCTAAAATTCTCAACAAAACATTAGCAAACCAAATATAGCAATACTTCAAAAAGGCCTACACTATGATCAAGTGAGACTTATTCTGGGAATGCAAGGATAGTACAACATTTGCAAATCTATAAATGTGATTTACCATATGAACAAAATGAACAATAAAAACCACATGAGCATATTGATAGATGCAAAAAAAAAACTTTTGATAAAAACCAGCACCCATTTATGATCAAAACTCTCAGCAAAATGCAAATAGAGGGAACATATCTAAGTATAATGAAGTCTATATATGACAAACCCACTGCCAGCATCATACCCAATGGGCAAAAACTGCAAGTGTTCCCCTTAAGGTCCAGAATAAGACAGGGATGTCCATTTTCACCACTTACTCAACATAGTACTGAATGTCCTAGTCACAGCAGCCAGAGAAGAGTAAGAAATAAAAGGCATCCAATTGGAAAGGAAGAAGTAAAACTGTCCTTATTTGCAGATGACATGATACTGTACAGAGAGAACCCCCAGGATTCCACCAAGGAACTACTAGAACCGATAAATGAATTCAGCAAAGTAGCAGGATACAAAATTAATATCCAGAAATCAGTTGCATTTTTATATGCCAATAATGAACTAATAGAAAGGGAAATCAAGAAAACAATCCCATTCACAACTGTTTCAAAATGAACAAAATACCTAGGAATAAACCTAACCAAGATGTAAAA
>PVKU01012497.1:0-34991 GCA_004027475.1 Anoura caudifer
CAGGTGTTCCCCAGGGCGGGACAGCCCAGTCGCTGGGTAGTGACGCTGTATGTGGGGGCGGGGTCTGAGAGGAGATAATGGCGGTTGCTTTACTCACTCTCAGATTCCAGTTCCTTTCACCGCTTCCCCTTTGCCTGGATTATCTGCGCGTGAATGTGGGACCACCCGGTCAGCCAGCTGCCTTGTGCGGCCTCACTGGGTCTGCTAGTCGCCGCCTGTGCACCTGGGGGCCGCCAGCCGCTGCTGCCTGCGTGCCCCTCCGCACCTCCGCTTTTTCCTGCCTCGACTCCGCCCCTCTTACCGGTATGGATGAATCATTGTTGGACTTCCAAACAGTTTGATTTTCTGAGTTCTGGTTGTTTTCTTGTTTCTAAATCTTTGTTGTCCTTAATTTGGTTGTGAGAAGAGGCACAGTGCATCTGCCTATGCCTCCATCTTGGCCGGAAGTCTCTTTTCTCCCTTTTCATTTCCTTTCACTCCTCCTCTCTCCTCACTATTTTGTTTTTTTACCTCATAATTTTCTTTACCAGAGACAGTGTAAATTATTGTTTCCTCACAATGTTTAGTAATTTGAATCCATTCCTTTTAACTTTTGTATAATATTTGTTTATGCAGATTTACCACTGTGTATTTTCATATGCTCACCAACAAAATATATCAGTGTTTCCATTTGACCACACTGACATTGAGAAATTATATATATTTTATTTTTATCTGCATTTTCTAAATTAACAGTGTGTCTGAACACATATGAGTTTCTTATATTTATTCACCAGGTTTTTTTTTCCGGAAATTGCTCTTTAGCATCTTTGCATAAGTTTTCCTTTCAATTTGAACATTCCTCTCTATCCGCTTTGAGATCCTTGCTCAAAAGTTGTATTTTCATGAAACACTCTCTGTATTATGATTCCCTATTTCAAATTGCATATCCCAGTCATCTGCCTTATCCTTTTATTAGTAATTATCACTGACTTTACTGTTTATATCTGTATGTCTGTATCTCTATGTATTTATTTACATTTTTGTCTCTTAACTCTAACATGTCAATTCCTCTAGGTCAGAAGGGCAGGGATTTTTGTCTGCTTTCCTTGTGGTGATATTACATATTAGGAACTCAAAAATTTGCAGAAGCAATAAATAAGTAAATATGCAAAAAGTATAAATCTACTGGTTTGGTACAAAGTTTTACATAGAATTATAAGCTTGTTTAAATTCAAATAGACAAGAACATGCAAATTCTGATAAAAACAAATATTCACTTCATATAGAAATAAAACATGAAAATAACTGTAACAGAAATTTTTAGTAGGAAATGTGGCATAAAGGACACTCATACATTGCTGGAATGAATGCAAACTATATAGGTTTTTTGGAAAGCAATCTTATAACATCTGCTTAATTTTAAACCACTCAGTACACATTTGCTGGATAATTTATTAAAGATGCATGTCATACTTTATGCTAAATTAACAGAACTAACATTTCAGGTTTTAAATACAGCACAATTTCTAAATTTTAACCATGGGTATACATTTTTGAATTATAATAATTCTGATAACTTTTACCCCTGACATGCAGGTAGATATTGGGCAATTCAATTCCTAGAATTTCTCTAACTCTGACATGTTCTGATTCTCTGACATTTTCTAAGATCCTAAATAACAGTGAAACTGATTAAAAAGTAAGATTTAATGTTGTGTGGTATCCTATACAGATATTCAATAGGGCTACTGATAAAAAGTTAAGAAAAACTACAAAAGATAACAAATCCAGGGTAAGGTTAGATTAAATACAACGAAAAATTTCATAAACGTGTCCATTTCTCATAAAGACTATATAAGCAGTGATTCAATATTGACACCTTATTTTTTAAAAAAGATTTTATTTTTTTACTTTTAGATGGAGAGGAAGGGAGAGAGAAGGAGAGGGAGAGAAACATCAACATGAGAGAGAGACATGGATCAGTTGCCTATCCCACCCCCACAACAAAGGACCTGGCAGGCCAACCAAGCATGTGCCCTGACTGTTCATCACACTGGCCCACAGGACAATGCCCAGCCCACTGAGTCACACCAGTCAGGGCAATGTTAACAATTTTCAATAAAGATGCCAAGTTACTAAAATAAATTTATATTAGCATTTCATTTCTATTTGCTCTATAATAAAGCTAATTTCTATAATCATTTCTTCAGCTTTACATTAAACTCAT
Organism: Anoura caudifer; assembly: GCA_004027475.1. Lineage (NCBI taxonomy): Eukaryota > Metazoa > Chordata > Mammalia > Chiroptera > Phyllostomidae > Anoura > Anoura caudifer. Next base: position 2,210 of record PVKU01012497.1, read on the forward strand.
CTTCAGAAATTAATACATATTTTCATTTCTGAATCATGTATCCTCACTCTTATTTATCAGAATTTTTCAGTTCTAGATTTTTCTTATGAGCAGGAATGAAGTTCTGGTATAGTATTTCAAAATGTTAAATAAAAACAATAAAGTTAATAATAAACCTTCTATGTTAATAACCAACCAATCAATCAACATTAATTTGACAAATGTTACTTTTGGCTCTTTTATCAATATAGTGTGACATAATTCATGTAATTTTATTTACATAGGAACTATTTTTTCAAACATATTTATATTTAAGTAAAATAATGGAGGGAATAATGGGGAAACATTTATATTTTCCATAGACTAAGTATGTTATAAATTTTAGTTTAGAAAAAAATCTATATAAAATGTTTCTATATATTATATGTACATATAATATAAGTGCATTGATTTTAGCTCATACTGGTTCTTAACTCGTGACTTCTGAGTTTGAAGGACTGTATTTCATGATCTGTTATTTGAAACTCCTTCCCCAATAACCCAAGTTCAAGCAGATAATTATTAAATTTATTTTAAATGCAGTTCAAAATCATACATGGAGTCTAATAACACATCTCTAGATCATAAATGTTGCATGAAAAATATTTCAAAAATTGATATGGTATAATCCAAAGGTCTTCCATTCATGGTTTTACTTTCTCTTTCTTCTGAAGGAAATAAACATCTTTTGTCAAATTTAAGAATGAAAGCAACATGTTTGATTTTAATGGAAACATTACTTTATAGAATGATATGAAAAGAAATTCAGCAAATTCATCATTTATGCCCTCTGTTTTTCTTATTTCTCATCAGTAGCTTGGCATGAGGCCTGAAATAAAATATATTCTCATCTGTCTCTCACTGACAGGCCACTTTAATCACCTGCATACTGTGCTGGTACGCAATAGATCAGGATGTGTGAACTTGACACTTTCATCGGAAGGTATGATACCTGTTGAAGCGTTATCTACACAAGTCACAGAAACTGTACACTAAAATTAGAGCAGGAGCTCTGGTTCTGAGAATTCACTATAAAGCTAATTGTATAAAGCTTTGTTCACCTTCAAGAGGGAAATTCCATAAACGTATATAGTGGAGGGCAATAAACAATAACATGAAACTCAGTTTGCTTGGCATTCTGATAATGATGATAAATTAATGTTCTTTTGGAGGAATTAGAATTGAAATGATAAGAATCCTATAAGCACCGGCTCTTTTTCTAAAAGTGTAAGGATTTTTTAAAAGAGATTTTATTTATTTAATTTTAGACAGGGGGAAGCGAGGAAGAAAGGGAGGGAGAGAAACATCAATGTGTGGTTGCCTCTTGTGTGCCTCCTCCTCCTGGGGACCTAGTCCACAACCCAGGCATATGCCCTGACTGGGAATCAAACTAGTAAACCTTTGGTTCTCAGGCAGAAGCTCAATCCACTGAGCCACACCAGCCAGGGCTAAAAGTGTAAGGATTTTTAATTCCATCAAGCTTTATCTTATTGATTACCTATATTGCAGAAGTTCTGAAAGATTCTAGGATGCAAATAAGAACAAGTCTTATCCCTGCATTCAGAGAGCTAATAGTTAGTCATGGTAGATGTTTATATAGATATTAACAGTAAATTTCAATTAATTTTTGACTGTTCATTGAGAGTTGAGACATACTATGTATTCTTGTGAGCATTGAGAAAAGAGAAAAGCATGTTTGTTCCAGGGTTCTAGGAATTGATTATGGAAGGCCTATTGATTATGAGAGATAGGAATATTAAAGAGATACCTGAAGGAATTTTTGTAAACACAAGTATAGAGCTTATACATTTCTGAAGTATTTAAATGCGCCTGCATCCTCTTCCACTCCTCCTCTGGTTCCAAGGGATCAGTGATCCAGTCCATGGGTTTAGTCACATTGATCTAAAACTCCTGGGTGTCACATGTTTCTGGAAGGGGATCTTGAGCATGTTCATGTAGTTTTAATCATGAGGTAAACTGTGACACATGCACTTGTATTGGAGCTGATCTTTTAATCTCGTAAGAACTGATTATTAAATATTTAGCATTATTCAATATTTGGCAAGCCAAATATGAAAGCTTGAACTTTACCATGGTGGTGGTATTTACATGATAAAGGTTGGTACATACCATAAATCAACCACCTATCCTTTCCCGCAACTGGTTTGCCAACTTACCACTACGTCTCACAAATGATCCCACAATTGGTGGGCTAGGCAGATAATATTTTGGCATCTATTCAAACCAATACTCTTAATTTTTACAACATTAATTTAGTAGAAAGTGAGTCACTGGTCTGTCTGCTAGAGCTGTGTTGACTTCTGGTAACCCATATTAACTGATAAATATTATAAGATAATGTGTAATGTTAATTGAGGTGACTCTTTTAGTTCACCTTTCCTATGCTTCTTCTTCAACATTACCAGATAAAATACAATATAACATTATTTATTGTTCATCTGAATTTAAAATTTAAGTGGGCATACTATATTTTTTATTTCTAAACTTGGCAGCCCTACTCCTCTCTAAATTTCATTCTAATCCCCAGATACCACCAGAATTTTGGAAAGTTTATGAGCTTTTCAGATTTATAATTGAAGGAAGTGGAAATGAAGGAAAGATGATCTTTTTAATCTGTTAGTTCTCTGTGAAAAGTTGCAGAGGCTTACAGGCTCATATCTAAAAATCCTAGTTTTGAATGTGTTTCTAGTATAGTTTAACTTTGTAAAAGGAGAAAATCAAGTTTAAGTTGGAAAACATAAACATTTTTCGCAGAAGATATAATCTCTCCCAAAACAGATTATAATAGTGAAAAAGAAAATAACTCCAACATATGAAAGTGCCCTATTTAGAAGGGACATTTCTAGGTTATAATGTAAAATGTAAATTTATAATTTTAATTATATGTGATACTTTAATGTAATTGTTTGAAATTGTGATATGTGATGTTTGAAGCTTTTAAAAACAACTTCTTTCTTTTAAATTACATTTTATTGATTATACTGTTACATTTCCCCAATTATCCTTTTGCCCCCTAGCATTCTCACTTCCTCAAGCAATTCCCACCTTTTGTTCCTGTATGGGTTACATATATAAGTTCTTTGGCTACTCCATTTCCTATCCTGTACTTTACATCCCCATGGCTATCCTGGGACTACCTTATTTGTACTTCTTTTTTTAAGCATATTTTGTCAATTATATAATTATGCTTGTACTGATTTTTTACTTTGTCTTCATCAGTAATCCCTTCCCTCTAGCAAGCCCCTGAGTTCATGTCCATGGGTTGTGTGTTTAAGTTCTTTGGCTTCTCTCTTTCCTGTACTATTCTTAATATTCCCCCACCCTATTTTGTTCCTACCAAATATGCTTCTTGATCCTTGCACCATTTCCTCTTTTCTCCTCCTTCCCTCTCCCAGCTGATTAGCTTCCAATTAATCCCCAAACCTATGACTCTGTTCCTGTTTTCGTTGTTTACTTAGTTTGTTTTTGTCTTCATTTTAGATTCAGTTGTTGACAGGTATGTGTTTATTGCTATTATATTGTTCATAGTTTTAATCTTCTGCTTTTTCTTAGATAAGTCCCTTTAACATTTCCCATAATAATAGCTTGGTAATGATTAATTCCTTTAGCTTTATCTTTTCTGGGAAGTACTTTATCTGCCCTTCCATTCTAAATGATAGCTTTGCTTGGTAGAGTCTTGTCTGTTGGTCCCTGCTTTTCATGACTTTGAATAGTTCTTGCGAGTCTCTTCTTTGCCTACAAAGGTTCTTTTATGAAATCAGCTTATAGTCTTATGGGAACTCCCCTTTAAGTAACTATCTGCTTTTCGCTTGCTGCTTTTAAGATTTTATCTTTCTCTTTAAAGTTTGGCATTTTAATTATTATGTGTCTTGGTGTGGGCCTTTTTTCATCCACCTTGTTTGAGAAGAAAAGGAGAAAAAAATAGGAAATTTGTTTGAAAAAATAATGAAAGTCAACTTCCCTATTTTGGTGAAAAAAAATAACTTCTTATTTCAGTATCTGCATGTTGGTTTCATGGAGGTGGTACTTTGCAGTGGTTAAATTTCAGGCTTAAAGTTCTTTTTGTCTCAGGATGAATTCTATCTTAATTACCTATCTACTGTGTGCCATTGTGTAAATTACTTATTTTTCTGGGTCACAGTTTTGTCATCTTTAGGGACTTAACAAAAGCATCTCACTCATAGAGTTTTTGTGGATATTGAATGTATATAGAACACAGAGTATTGCGTGACAAAAGATTTATACTTAATATACATAAAATATTATTATTAACATTATTATAACTTGGTAAAGGAAGAAGAGACACTGACCCACTGTGAAAAGTGTGGAAGTGGTTAATAAAATGTAATTATAAATGTTTACTGTGTTGAAACACAGTGTAATCTGAAGGGAGACCAGAGTATTGAATTTTAAAAATTATGTTAATGTTTAAGCAGTAAGTCCATGAAACAAACTGGGAGAGTCAGGTGAAAATCTTTCAGCCATCTGACTTGACAGTCTCCCTGGAGTGTGTACTTTGTATTGGGTAGTGAAATATTGACGGAAAACCAGAAGAGTGCACTCTCATGTTGGAAACTGTTCTTAATTGAGTCAATTTTTAAAATACTATTACTAAGGGTTTATGGAATATCTTAATAGCTCAGCATATCCCTTCAATGTTAATAATGTATTAATGGAAGAACTGGCTAAGCAGTCCATAATATCAATGCTTTTGTCTATTAAAATTAACTATAGAATAATGCCAATCAAAGTGCAAATCACAAAATGACTTATTGATGAATAAAGTAGAAGCCTTTGAAGTGGCACCTAAAAATCACTATTATGTTAGATGAATGCTTCTATGGAACATTGGCAACCTGCTTTTGTCCACAGACCTTTTTCTGGTATTAGCTAGAATGCCTGTTGTCGTGGCTCCATTTCCTGCAGGACATATTATTCCTTCCAGCAGTGCATGTACACAGTAAACAAGGAAGCTGGACATTGTAACAGAACACTAGCTCTGTAGCTTCTTCAGCAGATTTAACAACCACAGTGATTGTTAACATGGACACACAATAATAAGCAGAGTGACAGGGCAGCATGGACGTGTTTATAAAGAGGGATCACCCTGTTCAAGATCATCTGCCCTCCCTTTGGTGACCGATGGCAATATTTCTCCATGAATTGTGGAAAATGACATGTAGTCTTTTAATTTGGAAAGTTTTTGAATTGGCCCTACATACTTTGAGGGGGTAAAATGTCTGCTTTATCCTAGTCAAAAACTGAATGGACATATCATTCAAAATAAACTACATTACAGCTTTTAATGAGCTATCTTTTCACCCCTTACTATACACTTCTGTTTCTATGTCAGTTTCCATTTGCATTTCTATTTCTTCTTCCTACATGGTCTTTCCCCTTTCCCTACTTTAAGTCTATTCACTAAAAGTTCAAAAGCTCTGGTGAAGATTTTATTTTCACCTGTTTTTTGAAAATATTCTATGCTACAAAAGTAGAGTTAGGTTATGCTTATATTGGTTCCTTATTGTGAAATGCTTTGTACTACCTGGTTGAAGATGCAATTATTTTAATTATCTTTGTTTTTAAAAGGTTATTAGGGTATTAATTTCTCATGAAATAAATTTGACTTTATTCAGTTTTTGTTCTTATTTGCTTACTACTGTTATCTAAAAGAGTATCTATAACATAAACTGTGTTCAATAAATACATTTGCTGAAGGTATCAGTTGAAAAAAACTATATATTTGTGTCTGTTTTTAATTCATGACAACTTTCCTCAATTATCCTTTAAGGTTTTCTGTCTGTATGTTTTGTTTTGTTTTGAATATTAATTAAGGATAATTTATTTTAGAGAAGATACTGCAGTTCTTTGCCCTCAATGTGAATCATCTTCTTTTTCATTTTTTATAAATTTGTTCTTGTCCTCTGTATTAGAGACTATCAAGTTTATCTTCTAATAACATTTTATGTGCATTTCTAATATTTTTGAAACATTTTAAATGCATGTTATTGCGACCAAATGTCATTTATAACATATGACATCTGGTAGTATTCACCAGCTTCAACAATTATCATAATAATTCATTTTGATTTATTTAACAACCAACCATTGTTTCTCATTCAATCAATGGATAATTTTGAGTCAAATCACAAATCTTATCTTACCTATAAATTGCTCCCTTAAATTACTAAAAGACTGAAACTCTTTATTTTGAACATAACCCTGATAACATTGACACACTATCAATATTAACAATAATGCCTCAGTATCATCAAATTTCTCACCAATCATTAATATAATTGTGTGGGAATCTTTTCCTTTGTCTGGGAAGTTTTCTTCTTTTCCATTTTTTTACATTATAATGCACTTGTCAGAATCTAAAAATTATAGTAGAATTATATGTAGATTAAAATATCTTTCTAGACATAAATTAGGAAAAAAGGAAAATGATTGCAATGTATATTTTCTTCAGTGATAAAAGTGATGAAGAGAAATAAATTAATGTGGGAAAATAAATAAATGAAAATATGATTTAAGTGAAAACACTGACTAGGAGATTTGACTGGAGGTGGTGAACACACAACACTATATAAAGATGATATGTTATAGAATTGTACACCTGAAACCTATATAATTTCATTAACCAATGTCACCTCAATAAATTCAATAATAAAGAAAAAAATGAAAAAGCCATACATAGGGAAGATAAAAAATAATATATATGTGCCACTTCCCACCTGAAGAAATGTATACCCTAACACAGTCATATTGTTCTTATTCTGTCATCTCTGGAAATAATTGCTATCTTCATTTCTTTAAAATTCCCAAGCACTGTTTTATTTTTTAAATTTTACATAAATGGAATGGTATTGTTTAAATTTATCTGCAAATTAATTTTTTAACTCACAGTTGTTTATAGCTCATTTATTTTCATTGATATATAGCAGCAATTGCCAACTGGTATGCTATGATGCACTGGTTGTTGCAAGATTTTTAGAAAATAATTGCCTCACTATTTATTCTCACTAAATAGTTACCTCACTGTTTAGTTATGGGAACTGATCTGCTTTCCCTTAGACTTTCAAATAAAAGACAATGACAACAACAAACATAGCATTAGCTCTCTGTTGTGAATGAATCAAATTTATAGGAATATATTTTTTGTGAGAATAGCAAAGATATGTTTTTTGCTATTCCATCGAATTTTAGTAATTAGTATATGTGTGCCATGACAAGAAAAAGATTGAAAAAATCAGTGCTATATAGAATTCTACTATTTTTAATAAAGTACAAAATATGTACATTTTTCTGTTAATGTACCTGATGTGTTTTCTATTATTTTTTATTTTTCCCCAAGGCTTTGACTTAACTTTTAACTTTTTATAATTTCATTTACCATTCAGAAAACTTGAATTTTAATGTTTGATGTTTATCACTCTTTAATATATTATTTTAGAATTTAGAATTTCGTAGGACATTCTCCCTATAGAAAGAATTTCCTACATATCTTTTAGAAGTTTTCAAGTTGACATTTCATATTTAGTTTTCTAACCTGTCGGGAGTTGTTTTTTGCATTGCTTAGGAATTTAATTACTTTCTTTTTTATGGTTAAGCAATTCATAAAAGCACCGTTTAAATCTTCACCACTGATCTATAGCACTTTGTCTTTGATAATCTAAGGTTTCATGGATATTTGGGTCTGGTTCTTCCCTGGTAAATTGGGTCCATTCATCTATCTGTCTGTGTGCCAGGACCATGATGTCATAATTATGATAATGTCTCAATACAGTAGTTCAGGATCTACAAATATTTGTCTTTCCTTCTAAATTGATTTGGCTGTTATTGACCTTTTTTTAGGTGTTATAAATATAAGAATTATCTTGTTCAGTCTGTGTGCATATTTGGTAATCTTTTGTTAATTTGATTGAATTGCATTGAATTAATAATATGGAAAGGCATTTATAGGACCTTATAAATTATTGTGTTTTGTATATTAAAAAGACATAATATATTTAGATGTTTTTCATATTATGTTGAGACTCTTTCAATTTCCTGTTATTAAGGCTTAATTATCTTCAAAATATGCATGCTCCCATTAAATCATTTAGCATTTTAAACTCAGTATCTGTCTATGTCTTCATGGAACCTATTTTGGGTTGAACTCTGACTTACCCAAAAGACATTTTGAAGTCCTAACACTCAGTACCTGTGAATGTGACCTTATTTGGAAATTGGGTCTTGGAAGATATAATCAAGTTGAGGTGAGGTCATGCTGGAAATGGATGAACCCTAAATCCAATGATAAGTGTCTTTGTAAAAGAAAAGAGAGGGAGATAGAAACAAAAACAGGGACAATGGCCATGTGAAGGCACAGGCAGAAAGTGACAAGCCGAGAAGAGCCAAGAGTTTCTGGCAGCCAAGAAGAGCTCAGAAGTGGCAAGGCCCGAGCCTTTAATAGATAGAGCCTGTGAAGGCTCTAGTCACAGGAGCCTGTGATGTCTGGGTTTCAGATGTCTAGCCTCCTGAAAGGTTAAGAGGATAAAGTTGTTTAAAGTCATTCAGTTAGTGGTTGTTTGTTGAGGCAGCCCTAGGAAATTGACACAGAGTCATGTTTTGATTGTGGCCTTGGACTTCTTGTTATTATAAAAATGTTATAATCACTAACAATTTCACTTTGGTATTATTATTTCATTTGATCGAGCAAGTGCATATTATGCATGCCAGGAAGTGAAAGAACACTGATATATTTTGTGTGCCTACTATATGCTAAGATCAGTACTAAGTGCTCCATGTGGGTTACTTAATTTACTATTCACAGCAATCTCACGAGGCATTAGCTACTATAAACCTCTTACTTTAATAAAAGAAGTGATCAAGGCAGAAATTTTGTTTCCACCCATAAAGCTAGTTAAATAACAGAGCCATGGTACAATCTCAGTTCTGGCTAACATTCAAGTAAGAGTTTTTAAACACATTAACGTATGCCTTTCCTTCAAAGTAGGAGTTCAAAGATCATTAGCAAATAAAAAGACATCATTGTTACCCACACTTAGAGGCTTAAAAATAATATTTTATTTAAATAAATATTTTCTTGTGACTCTAGTATATGAAAGAGACAGAAGACTCTGGAGCTCTGCCTGCTTGTTCTATCAATTCCAGCCGAATGCCAGCACCACTCTGCTAAGGTCCTATGAAAACTCATGTTTCTGCAAAACATAGAATTAAAATGGACATCTTCATTTTACTAATAGGAAATGAGATTTATGGTGACAAAGTGACTTGCCCACAATCATTGCATCAGATCCTGACAGAAGTAAGATCAATGGAAGTCCTGTTGAGAAAGAGAGTAGCCAACACGTTTTTACAGCATAATTAATGTGGACCATCTGGGCTTCATATTTTTATTCTCATAGATAAAATAGGAAACCCAGGCATTACTAAGCAAACTATCCCACAGCTGCAAGCAGTACCATGAACAGCTGTGAGCAATGTGCATTTTATGAAATAATACAGACGTTCTCCATTATAAATATTGCTGAGACTTTAAGTGCCATTTTGAATAAAGATAAATCACAAAGGTAATAATTAAAAGTGATAGAAAATGCACATCTTAGCTATGTATAAAACATACTGTCTTCCATGTATTATTTATTAGGCTTTGCAAAATACAGATTTTTTTGAGCCTGAGGAGGAACTAATAAATTTGAACAAACTGCTGAACATTTTCTTTTATTATTTTTCTTTTTATCTAATCATTGGGACAAGACATTGATCTTGATGAGCATAAGCACATACCTCATTTTTGTCAAAACTCCTGAATATGCGGAGCTTTGGAGTTTGGATTATGTAACAACCTGGTTTCCCTAAGGTGCATCAAGGCCTTTGAACATCAATCAGATATATTTTGTGAAGTTTCACGTGATGGAAGTATGTGAGTTTGGAATGAGCATTCCCTGCGCTACGCCACAAATGTGCAAATGTCAGAATATCTCTGGAGGTCCTATTTTCTGGAAATATTTTTGGAATGATAAATAGCCAGAAAAGTGTTAAAGCTAGACCTTGAAAATTGTAAAATTGTGGAGGAAAACAAAATAATCAAGATAAATATATATCTTTTAATGCAATCAGTATACCAAACAACCTGTGTGTAAGAAGCAACCAGTGATTGTCTAAGTGTCGCTGGTATATACAACAAACATTTTCAAATGTCTATACCTCCCTGAATTCCTCTGCATGAAGGAGTCAAATAACTCTCAACAGGAGGGGAAGGCTATTATACCCATGTGTACTAGTAGCATGTGTCTCAGGCTGCCTATGATCCTGCAAGAGCTTGAAAACATCTTGTAGAAATCAATGCTATTGTAACAAATAGAGATTTAGTTTGACATTTACTGCAAATTTCACCCATATTTCTCTAATTCATTAATTCTGATAATAATTAGACAGTAAGTGTACTAAAAACAGCTTTCTCTTCTTTTTCTTCAAAATCTTAGTCTACAGCTCCCAAGTTGAGATCAATGTTTGGAACATCCTGGTTTGAGTTGGCATGGTGCTTTGGGTAGAAAATTTGAAGAAACAATGGTGAAAAGATCTAAATAGCCAATAAAAATATGTAAAGTTGTGCAACTTTACTAGACCATGAGAAATGCAAATCAAACTTCCTGTATGATACCAGCAGAATGGCTAAAACGAAACAAAAATAATGAAGAATGATAAATGTGTGTAATAGTCAACATAATTTTTTTACATCCCTGTGGGTGCATAAATTATTAAAAATATTTGGGATTCTTTGGACTTCCAGTGACAATGGAAGTATAGGCAGACATGGCTCACCTCCTCTAACAACCACAGCAAAATTACAACTAAAATATAGAGCAACCATTCTCAGAGCCGTCAGATACTGAGTTGAAGGGAGGTCCCATAACTATGGAATAAAAGAAACCACACTCATCCAGACTGGAAGGAGCTGTGGAACAGGCTGATCCTCCATCCATACGTGGTGGATAAAAATTCAGGAGGGCTATATTGGAAGTGAAGGTTCCCAGCCCCACAATAGGCTCTCTAGTACAGGGTTCCAGTGCCAGGAAGATAAGTCTCCAAACTTCTAGCTGCCAAAACAAGTGGGGATTGAGTCAGTAGAAGAACCTTCTGGAGTCCCAAGCAGTACCTCTTAAAGAACCCACACATAGACTTACTCAGACTCACTCTCTCTGAGCTCCAGCACCAGGGTAGCTGCTTGAAAGGCACCAGTGGCATACAGGGAGAAACCGAAGTGTCTGGCATCAAGGCAAGAGCTTGGGGACAGCGTTCTCCCAGACAGAAAGGTAGACAGAGGCCACTGTCCCTTTTCTGAACCACAGAGCCAACAGTCAAAGGCTAGTGCCATACCAAAGACTCCATAAACCTGGCTAAAACCATTTGGCCCACCCTGGAGATCCCCTAATACCTTGTCCACCCAATATATGGGCCCACTCAAGCTGTTAACAGTGACTTTTCTATGTGAATGGCTAGTCTTAGCTCCTGCTTCACAACTTCTTAAATCCTCTCAAATAAGCAACAGATGGTTTCAGTGAGCCCCCGGAACCTGTACCACTTGCTAAGTGGCGCCAGGTCTGACAATAGCAGCAGCCAGCCAGAATAGATTCACAGCGTGGCTCTGCCTGGGAGTGTCCAAGCCCAGTACAAGTAGCAGCCACCTCAGATTGCTTTATAGCTCCTGAAGGGTTGCCCAAGGCAGAACACAGGTGGTAACTGACCCAGGCATGCACCACCTAGGAAACCTCAGAGCCAGCACTCTAAATGGACAGCTGTAGACCACACTGGGGCACTGCAACCCTTCCCCTATGTGGCTGACCCTTATGGAGGGCTGGGGCTGGTGGTCAGAGGTCACAGCCAGTCCTTGTAGCTGACTGGCCTGGGTAAATCCTTCCAATTTACCTACCTGTTGCTGTTGACACAACAATCAAGTGTCAACTACAGGAGGAGGGAGTCTCAATCCCCATGAAGGGCACACCTTTAGTACCCAGCATGGGTGATAGGGGAGGCTGTGTCACTTAACCCTACAGGACACCTACTACATTAGACCATGCTACCAAGATAGGGAGTCATAGCAGTTCTACCTAATATATAGAAACAAATACAAGGAGACTACCAAAATGAGGAGACAAAGAATCATGGCCCAAATGAAAGAACAGATCAAAACTCCAGAAAAAGAACTAAACAAAATGAAGATAAATGGTCTATCAGATGCACAGTTCAAAACACTGGTTATATGGATGCTTATGGAATTTAGTGAGGACCTATATAGCATGTAGAAGATCCAGTCAGAAATGAAGTACTCACTAATTGAAATAAAGAACAATTTACAGAGAAACAACAATAGAGTGGATGAAGTCAAGAATCAAATCAATGATTTGGAACATAAGGAAGCAAAAATCAACCAATCAGAACAACAAGAAAAAAAAGAATTAAAAAAATCGGTTGTCTCAGTTAACTTCAAGCATTCCAACATTCACATCTTAAGTGTGCCAGTAGAAGAGAAAGAAGACATTGAAAATATCTTTGAAAAAATAATGAAAGGAACTTCCTTAATTTGGCAAAGGAAATAGACATGCTAGTCCCAGAAGCACAGAGAGTCCCAACAAGATGGATACAAAGAGGCACACTCTCTAAGACACATCATAATTAAAATGTCAAAGTTAAAGATAAAGAAAGAATCTTAAAAGCAGCAAGAGAAAAGAAGTTAGTTACCTACAGTGGGGTTCCCATATGACTGTCAGCTGATTTCTTAAAAGAAACTTTTCAAGCTAGAAGGGATTGGCAAAACATATTCAAAGTCAAGATAAACGAAAACCTACAGCCAATATTGCTTTACATAACTAAGCTGTCATTTAGAATCAAAGGACAAGTAAAGAGCTTCCTAGACAAGAAAAAACTAAAGGAGTTCATCATCATCAAACCATTATTACATGAAATGTGAAAGAGACTTATTTAACAAAAAGAAGAAGACCAAAATTATGAAATATAAATGGCAATAAATGTGTATCTATCAACAAATGAATCTAAAAAACTAAGCAAACAGCAAGAACAGAGATAGAATCATGGATACAGAGAGTATTTTGATGGTTGCCAGATGGGAGAAGGACTGGGGAAAACAAGTGAAGAGGTGAGGTGGATTAAGAAGTACAAATAGGTAGTTATAAAATAGTGTGGGACTGTAAAGTACATTATAGGAAATGGAGTAGCCAAAGAACTTATATGCATGACTTGTGGCCATGAACAATGGTGTGAGAATTGCCTGAGGGAGTGGAGTGTGCTTATGGGGAGCAAAGGGAGAATATTGAGGCAACAGTAATAGCGTTATCAATAAAATATAAAGTGAAAAATTTAAAAAAAAATAAAGCACACAGGAAAATCGTTAACCAGCATTTCCTAAAGCTGAATTACATACTTCATGATGCATCAACTGTATACCCAGCTATATGCCCAGATGAAGTAGGTATATATATATGCTTAACCAAAGACATGAAGTAGAATGTTTATAGCAGTGTATTTATCATTGCTTTAACAAGAAATTACCCAGGTTTCTTATAAGAGTGGATGAATTGTGGTATATTGATGCAATGTAATATTATTCAGCAATGAGAATCAATGACCTGTAACCACAAACAAAAATATGGATGAATCTTATAAAATGTTCTTTAGTCAGAGAAGCCAGATGCAAAAGCATACATACTGTGTAATTTAATATAAAACTCAATAAAAATCAGGTAAAACCTAGGTAATGCTCTTAGAGGGTAGGATAACGAGAATTTTGGGGCAACAGTAATGACAGAAAGGAATTACTAAAGAAGCCTTAACAGCTCTGATAATATTCTGTTTTCTTGTTTTGAGTTCTGGTCACTCGGTGTGTTAAATTTGTGGAAAGGTATCAATCTGACATTTATAATGTTTGTGCTTTCATCTTATATTACAATTCAATAACATGTTAAAATATACATGTTAGAGTACCTATAAGCACCTGACCCCAGCTCTTATTTTCCGGCCTTTGTCTATCCTAGGAGTCTGCTTAATGTTTACCACTTGAACAGGGGTTTGTTCCTAAAGGTTAAGCGTGTTGCCTAGACCTCTCCCCGTCCCCATGTAGTTTCTTTCTTCACTTGGAGCTGGCTCCTGCTTCTTATAAAGCTTGCACATTGCTCTGATGGCCTTTCCAGGGCTAAGGAGCTATCGCCACTGACCTAAGCTCCTCTGGTCCTGACGACTCCTGCAGTTCTTTGTGGATTCGTGGGGGCTGACATCTGGATGGGCATGGGTTTTAATCGTCCTCTCAAGAGCTGGTGACTTGACCTATAAATTTCTCATGGCAAGAGACTAGGCCTTATTTCTGGGTGAGTCTATTTTAGTCCTACTTCAAATACTGCTAGTATGTTTCTCCTGTCCCCCCATAAGAAGAGCCTTGCAAGAATAGCTACCTATTTATTTATCTGAAAAGTTGTTAAGTTAGGTTTGTAATTTACATGGTAAAATACATATAACTGGTTCATCTGTTGTTATTTAAAAGAAGGGAGGATTTATAATTTGTGTGATTCTGTAACATTGAAAATTTAATGTTTTATATAAAGTATTTTGAGGCAGTAAAAATAAGGATAGGAATTTCTTTGACAGTATGGAAAGTGATTCATATATCAATAAAGATTCAAAGTCATTGGCAAATTGACTTATCTTTTACAGTTTACCATGTTTCTTATTTGACATGTACCATTAGCTATCCATATTTGTGTGTTTCACGTCTGTAGATTCAACCAATCATGGATCAAAAACATTTGAAAAAAACATTATTGTCTTGTTGATGTGCACTATGTAGTGATACCTACAATGGTTGTGCTTGTACTGAACTTGCACAGATTTCATTTTCTTGTCATGTCCTAAAGAATATAGTATATCAATTATTTACATTGTATTTACATTGCATTGGGTCTTCTTGGTAATCTAGAGATGATTTACAATATACAGGAGGATGTGTTTGGTTATATGAAATACTACATTATTTTTATATAAGGGACTTGAGCATCCACAAATTTTGTTATCCACAGATGTTCTGAAACTAATTCCCTGTGGATACAAAGGGATGACTGGACTGAATAGGCTGAAGTGGATGTTTATGACCAAAGAATTGTTTTATTTTTTTCTGGACACTTATTTTAAACATCTTTTTTTCAGATGCGAGTTTCCACCCTATCTTTGGCATCTTAAGCAGATCCCGTAATATTGTTTATTTTTAGATATTAAACTTTTTCAAGAATTATAGTTTAAGATGCTTTTAAAGCAAAGCTTTCTTCTCACATGTATTTTCAGTCATCTCCTTGAACCCTCACTTCAAACCTCTTCTGTTTTTCTCAGGACAAGGAGTAGGTAAAAATGTAGTCTGTTTTCAACTCTCCTAGCTCCATTTAATTCCTCTCCTAAGCCATTCACCCCCAACTTCTAGCTAATGTAGAGTTGACCTGGTAAAGCAGCACGAGAAGAATAAGGAGGAGCATATCTCTACTTATTTGATACGTGTGGTTTGATATTACCTGGTGATGTCCCTTTTTCCAAAACAGGTGTCTAGCGCTTGTTCTTTTGTTTGGGATTATTAGTACATTCTTTCAAAGATTATGTAAAGTCCCCTGAATTTCACTGTTCTGTAACAACGTGATAGGCTCTGTTGCTGACTGGAGGGTTCTGACGCACATTAGGAATGGTTGTTAGAATTGAAAATAAAATTGCAAGTGCTTGTTTAGCAGATAGCTATTCAATAATTGGTCACTTCACCACTGTTTTTATCACACTGTCAATCACTAATATAATGTTGATATATTAACCCATCTTACTGTTTAAAAATATAAATTGTAGAATATCTTTGACAAAGATGCAGAAGTGGATATGCACATGATTAAATGAAATAGAGAAAAGCTCTCATCTGAGGTGGAGCAGTGATTGGTAATTTTCCACATTGGAGTTGGCATTTGAGAGGGTGTTGGAAGAATGTGTGCAATGTGGTAATTAGAAGAGAAGAGAAGAAAACAAGGAAATTCACCTCTTTATATGTTCTTACTGAAATTATTGGAATGACAAATTTAAAAGCTTAAACATTTCACTGAATGTATTTATTTCTCCTTTTGGTCCTCATTATTCTTAACCTCTACATTAGCAATTTGCCAAAATCAATCTTGAACTGCTTGTGAACAGATTAAACAACTGTTGGTCTGTGATTTTCGTCTGGAAGATTGCCTTTGAGATTACAGTTGGAGATGATAAAGTGTTTGTTTGTTTTATATTTACTTGATAAGATCTTTATGTTACCCTAATATTTTTCTCTCCTTTACTACACATTATACATTTTGGACACTCAAACAATGCATTTGAGATGAATAAATGGTTGATTTTTAAACAATTGTATAGAAAGCTAGTTATCATTCAGACATTAAAAATGGAATAAAGATTTGGAGGAAAAGCATGTGTATATTTCCTTCTAAATTAGTGATATAAACTACTGATTCTAGGCTTGAGAAAAATCTGGTTCTAAATATATGGATTCTAGAGTGAAGAGAGTAATTTTAGGATGTAATTTCATTATCAGAGTTTGCATTGCTTTGTTGGACTATATTTGGAATTTGTAACATTTCACTTCTATTTGCTTTTAAAGGTCATTTGTTCATAAGATGTAGAATGCAGGGATTCAGTTATGGGTATAGTTTAAAAAGCAGTCAAAGAAATCATTAGTTAATCAAGGATTACATGAAAATAATGTATTTTTTCCTGAAAATTTGCATGTTGTTTAAAAATACTATTGAAAATCACAATATCATATTTTAGAACAGAGTTTTTTATCTTCTGTTTCATAAAGAATTGACATTCTATTAGAAAAAAAATGAGACTAAAGATGTGATATTTAAACTCCTAGCCCACTTTGCTGTTTTATCAGATAATGCATTTTATTCAAGCTGAAGAAAATAGGTTGTTTGAAATTAGAATATTAAAATTAGCAGGAAATATAAAATGATGGAAGTTTGTTTTTATTTTCATGAAAAATTATACATAGTCCTATTCATCTCCCAATCCCTTTCTCCACAAAGCATCGTTTATAGTTCTGTAAAAAAAACTTTTGATTATAAGTTGCTCAGACCAGAAAATACTGTTGTAGGAAACAATCTTAAAGCCCCAGGCTAAGGCAGGATTAAAGCTCTTGAGAATGAAACAGGCAATGTAATACTTTTGGCATTTGGAATTTTCCAGACATTACACTGGTGTTAGGTAAAATAATAGAATGATTTTCTTTTGAAAATTTTAGTACCTCAAAGATATACTGAAAACCTTCAAACACCAAATGAAACTTATATAACAAAGAATGACACCTAGTGAGTTTTGTAGCCCTGGGTTAAACCACTCAGGTTTTAAAACACTAGCACTAGTTATTTTTTAGCTAAAATATCTAAAAAGACAACTTCTGAATTGCTGTGTTACTTTCATTCTTTATCTTACATTGCATGATTTGTTAAAACAGTTACAATGCATTTTAGACTACTTGATTTGGAACTAACGACAGGGGCAAATCACAGCTCTTAAATGTTTTAAGTCAATCCTGAGTTTAATCTTAGTACTTCCATATGCTTTAGTATTCTCCATATATTATTCTCCATATATCCAGAAAAAAAAATAAACCAAAACACTTTCTCATTCCTACAGGACTCAAATTACATTTTTTCATCTTGCCATTATCTCCTACTTGTCTCTTTATTTGAAGCATTTCCTCTAAGCATGTAAAGCATATGAATCTCTTGAAGAACACACCATAGTCTGTTATTCTATACAAAACCTTCCAATAATTCCTTTTTGTTTAACTGATCATGTTTAAACACATGGCATGGAAGCATTTCTTTAGTTTATGAAACAAACACACCTTCATCTTCAAAATAAAAATTATTTTTCAATTAGGGTTCATGTGCAATGTTATATTACTTTCAGTTGTACAAAACAGTGGTTAGACATTTATATACCTTACAAAATGATCATCCTGATAAGCTTACTGCCCATTTGATACCAGGCATCGTTATTACAATAATATTGACTATATTTCCCATGCTGTGCTTTACATCCCTGTGATTATTTTTATGACTATTTGTACTTCTTAATTTCTTTTACCCTTTTCCACCTATCACCCACCCCCTTCCATCTAGCAACCGTCAATTTGCTCTCAGTATATATAGATCTGTTTCTGTTTTGTTTCATAGAGTGAAATCAAAAGGTTAGCATTTTCCTTTTTCTGTCTGACTTATTTCACTTAGCACAATACCCTCTAGGTCCATCCATGTTGTCACAAAAGACATGATTTCATTCTTTTTTTATGGCTGAGAAATATTCCATTGTATATATGTACTATTTCTTTCTTATCCATTTTTCTATTGATGGACACTATTGATGGTTCACCTTGGTTATTGTAAATGATGCTGCAAAGAGCATTCACATGGCCAACAGGCATATAAAATGATGCTCAACATCCATAATCATCAGAGAAATGCAAATCCAAACCATAATGGTATACCATATCACACGTATTAGAATGGCTATTTTCTGTAAAATCCACAAGCAACAAGCATTAGCGAAGAAGTGGAGAAAAGGGAACCCTTGTGCACTGTTTATAGAATAGACAATTGGTGCAGTTTATATAGAAAAAGTATGGAATTTCCTCAAAAAATTAAAAATAAGACTTTTACATGACCTGGCAATACCAGTTTTTGGTATTTATCCAAAGAAATCCAAAACACTGATGTGAAAAGATATATGCACCCCTGTGTTCATTGCAGCAGTAAAATTTTTAGTCCCTCCCTCCACATTGATGTTTTTGTCATTACTTATTACTTTGTGTATGTGTTTATGCATATCTGTTATTGTTGTAATTACACATGATCTTTCTAGCTTTGTTTTTTAATCTTTGTACTAGATTTGTATTGGTTGATCTACTGCTTTTAGTATTATTTTGCCAGTGAAATTATTTTTCTTTCCTATATTTCTTATTCATATCTTAATCTTTTATTTGAACTTTCAAAATGTCCATCTAACATTTTTATAATACTGGATAGAGTATTCTTGGTTGTAGATTTTGACATTCATTATTTTGAATATTTCCTTCAATTCCCTTCTGGTTTGAATTTTTTTTTTCTGTTGAGAAATCAGCTGACAGTCCCCTGGGAGTTTCCTTGTATGCACCTAACTGCTTTTCTGCTACTTCTAAGATTCTCTCTTTGTATTTGACTTTTCGCATTTTAATTTTGGTGTGTCTTGGTGCGGGCCCCTCTGGGTTCATCTTGCTTGGAACTCTGCACTGGACTTCTATGTCTATTTCCTTTGCCAGATTAGGGACGTTTTCAGGTATTATTTCTTAAAATAGATTTTCAATCCCTTTCTCTGCGCGACCCCTATGATATGATTGTTGGTGTGTTTTATGTTGTTCCAGGGGCCCCTTAAGGTATTCTCTTTTAAAAAAATATTTTTTTTCTGTTCTGCTTGGGTGTTTTCTGCCACCTTATGTTCCAGGTTATTGATTCAGTCCTCTGCTTCATCTAACCTACTGTAGATTCCCTCTAGAGTATCCTTAATTTCAGTTACAGTATATTGAGTTTTGATCGGTACTTTTTTAGGTTTCCTGTATTCTGTTTAATGTTTTCTACTTCTTCGTTTAAGTCCAAACTGAGTTAATCTATTTTTCTTCCAAGTTCATTGAGCATTGTTGTTACCAGTGTTTTGAACTCTGTATTTTGTAGATTGCTTTTTTCCATTTTGGTTCAGTCTAGTGTATAAACTTTATCTATACAATAAAAATGGCTAAATTTTTTACTTTCCTGATTAATATAAATGACTGTTGCTACCTTCAAATCACATGTTTAGTTCCATTGTATTATTGCTGTCCTTCTGATAAGAATCATTAAGATATCATAAAATTGCCCTGCTATCTGAGAGAATCCAATACAGAGTAAAGTTTTGCTTTCTTAAAGTGTTTCCCCAAAACACCTAACACAAGCTTAAATCTTCTAGGTTCAGACAGCCTGATACTGAGACATCCCATGGATGCCCAAAGTGTGAGCTCTCTATCAATTAAACACACCAATAATTTCAACTTTTTTCAACTACAGTTGTGACCCTGATTGTAGTCTTTGAGTGAAAGACTTTGACAGTTATTCCTTTAATAGTATATGTGTGACTTTCTTAGTCTTCCCATCTCTCCTTCCCACCCTCTCTGCACAATCATAAAATCCCTGAGTTTTCAATTTATACAAATCATTTTTATAGTAAGTTATTGTAGGGTACAAAACATTTTGTGCAAATGTATTGCTATTCCTAAATACATATTTTGTTCCAGATGGGTGTGTTTTTCTGTCTTCAGCTTACGATGTTTCTGTCTATTATTTATTGCCTATAGTCTGTAAAAGTTTCCCTTGCCGTCTTTTTTCAAGTTGGTTATGCTTCAGTTGGCAGCACTATCTAAACAATATCTTCAGTATCATTCTTAGTTAGTATGTGTGAATTATTCTTAACACCCATCCCACCTCATCAGAGAACTGTTTTTCTTTCTCCTTTTACTATTTTAAGTAATATATTATATTGTATTTACTCTGTGGTTGGAGCTAGAGTGTAGTGAAAAAGAACTTTGATTGACTATTGCTATGTAAGAAATATATATTTATATATATATGTGTGAATAATATGCACATACACATGAATTCACTTCACCTGGTTGGATTTTATTCTGTAATCATGGAGCCTGTCTGTTTTAGATAGATGTCTCATTTCAAAAATGAGCCTTTAAAAATAGCAGTCCCCTGTAACTCTCTTTTGCTGAGATTCTGACCATCTGCAGTGGTTGTCATAGATTGATTTTCTGCAAATTAGGTAACATTAAGTGAGAGATATTAGGATCTTATTGATGTACTCTCTTTTTCCATCTTGGGTGGAGGGAGAAGAATAGAGTCAGGCAACACTCATGTCTGACTCTTTTATTTATTTTTTTATTTTGTTGTTTTTCTTATTACTACAGTTCCTAATTTTTAGGCTATGAGTATTCCTTTTCCAATTTCCTCTGGATAATCATTTTTTATGATTTTCTTGTTTCCCCAGAATTGAAGAAGGGATTAGCTATGATTTTGTTTGGTGTGTGTATTTATGTGTGTACATCTTTCTGCCATCAATACTTATCAGTTCAAATGAAACTTCCCTTATATTTCAACTCACCAGAATGTAATGTTTTTCTTTTTATGTTTTAGAAGTTTCCCACATATGAAAATTTCCTGATTTTAATTGAAATGAAATTTTCTTCTCCGAAATCCCAGACTTAATATATAAACAATTGCCCAAATATGAATTATTTAAGAAGATGATAGTTTATTTCCTGATCTTTACATATTATGTACAAGCAGCCTGTGTACAAAATTATTAGTACACATGTTGTTTTAGAATGAATGTTTGATAAAGAATTTTGAACTATGAACTAAATTAGCAGGGAATCAATGCAACTACTACATCATAATAGATATGTATTTCTTAAAAAAATATTATCTTCTATCCTATTCATGGTCTATTTTCTGTTTTCATAATACAACAGTGTTGATGTCCTGAACAATAGCTTCTACTACCTTTATCCTCATATACAAAGAATGCAACATTAATATATATACATATTTATGCTGTATTCTCTTGTGAATTATCTTCATTATAAAGGGCTCAGTAATCATTATGTTTTTGCAAGTTGGTTTTCTTACTCATTAATGTATCATAAAATATCTCCCATCCATCCATTCATTATTTCATCAAGGTCAATTGATTTAATTTTTTAATTAAATGATTTTAAAGTGTTTTATTTAACTACTGAATAATAGGTCAATTGAAAATATTTGGATTCTTTCTTTTCTTTTTCTTTCACTATTAGAAACAATGCTGTGATATACATATTTGTATGATATTTATGTATATTTTATTTGCATGTTTATTTTCTTAAAAGTAAAGTTATTATAACAAAGAGTATACATGTGCATAATTCTAAAAGACATTGCTAGGTTAAATTCCAGCAACAGCAGATATTCACAAATGATTAATCTATCATAATGTATGGCATTTCTTAATCCTTTAAATCTCATGGGTGAAAACTTGATATATCACTGCATGATAACTATGTATTTCCCTTGTTACTGGACATTTCAGCTTATTTTCAAATGTTTATTGATTCTTTGCAGATACTTATATTGGATTGTTCCTTTTTTAAATCAGTATAAACTTTCTGGATATTAATGTCAACTCTATATTTCATATATACATTTCCCTGTTTCTCCAGGCTATTATTAATCTTTTAGCATTTTATAATTCACACATATTTGTATTGCTTCTTTAACAGTTTTTGGGATTCTTGATTGGATATAGTCTTAAGTTCTGTTCTAAAATAATTTATCATCTTATGATGTTTAAAATTTTTAATTAATATTCTATTATAATTGTATGTGATCTTAGGAAAGATTCTATTCACTGTTTTTTTTTTTTTTTTTTTTTTTTTTTTTTTTTTTTTTTTTTTTTTTTTTTTTTTTTTTTTTTTTTTTTTTTTTTTTTTTTTTTTTCAGATCTCTTCTATAAGCATAATTCGCTAAATACACCATTCTTTTCCTAATGCTTGGAAATGCTGAGTTTATTTGGTTACCAGTTGCCTCTTCTATGCTAACACTTCTATGCTAACATATTCTTTGATTACACTGATCTATTAATATTTTTATTACTGTGATGATCCCATTCCATTTTTCCTTTCAGTGGATCTATAGCTTTTTGTCTGTTAAGGTACTATTCCACAAATTTTTTGACCATTCTCAGGCATTTAAGTACATGAAGATTATTTGACTTTGGCTAGAAAATAAAGTGAGATCCACTATCATGAGTTTAATCATTCATGGCATTTCCATGGAAAGAATTTCTAATTACATCTGCAGTAAGACACACTTTTAACATATGAAACATGCTGAAAATGGAAAAAATTGAATAAGAAAAAAAGAGAAAGGAATGTCTGTTAGCTATAGTGTTAATGTTCTTCATGCATTTTCTTTTATAAGCTCACTTTAAAAGAAGGTATTATGTTTACTTTATGAATAAATGTGGAGTTGGTCATAATTTAGTATAGGGCATATAACACTGATGCTTCATACAATTGCAGTGTCTTTGTCAGTATTCTCATATATACAAGACAAGCAGTCTGGATGTGTTACTCAAGAGAGTTGTTGACCATTGTTAAATAAAGAAGTCCTTGCTGCTACTTGTCCTGGAATACCTTACACTGAGCAGCATGTGTGAGAAACAGCTGGACTGCAAGACAACTCTAGCATTTCTGAGCATCTATCTTTTGGGACTTTTTGGGTGTGAACTGTTTTGAAGTCGTACCTTTCCCTAATAGTGAATTTCACATGTGCCACATGGTTCTACCGACATCCTAAGTTATGCATTACCTGCAAATGGATAGGGAAAAGTGTCCAATATTATTTTTGTAATATAGTAAAACAAAATAGAAAAGCATGTATTTTTTAGGTTGTCTTAGTTGTTCTTACGATGAAACATTACATTGAAAGTCTGAACATAAATAGTCTGACCATTTGATTGATATATTTTTCACTAAAATAACAGAAGTAAATTAGTATTTACTATTGATGGCATTCTGGAATAGTACAAGATCCTCATTCAACTTATTAGAAAAAAGCTTGAAAATGGTATTAAAGATAACTTATTTAGACAGCTAAGTAGAGTTCCATCTAATAACTGCTCTGTGTGTGTGTGTGTGTATGTATGTATGTATTTTTACACACATGCACCAATAATTAACAATTAAATTATTGTTTGGTATCCAACCCCTATCTTTACCATTGCTGACATAAATATTCATATCTGAGCCTATTTCTGAATTGTATTAACAAATTCTAGTATAATTTTTATAACTGTGGAATGTTATAAAACCAGTATTATTTACTATTTTGAGCTCTAGTTTTGTCATTAATTATGCCTTCTGTTTGAATCTTGGGTTTATTCATTTTTGAAGATTTAGATACATAGAGATTAAGTAAATTATTCTGCCTTTTTATCTGTAAAATGTAATAATATTTCTTTTTTATTTTCCTTTTTAATTGGAAGGGCAATATGAGATTATATTCTCTCAGAGCAGTGTGCACTTATTTTTCTAACAGTTGTAGTTTTATATTTATTTATTATAAATATATTTTCCCATAACTGGGAAGGTCATAAAGGTAGAAGTCTTGTGTCTATTCCTGTCATTACAGTCTTATTGTCTTACATAGGCACAGCACATAGTAGGCTGTCAAAATTTATATGTTAAATCAAGAAAAACTATAAAAATAATTTAGTGTAGTATCTGACACATTATCTCTGTTTCTTATTAAATATATCTACTCATTATAAAATGCTTAATATATTCACATTTGGCCTTTGAGCTTATAGACAGTAATTATACTATGAAGACAATTTTTCTTAAGTTTTAAAATTTCAACTGGTTAAAATAAATGATGAAAAAAATGTGTTCACCAGAAAAACTAGTTCACTAGGTTTTAGCCTGAATCTCCAAAAATATTTCCTTCTAATCTAGTTGAATTAAAGGCATAAAAAATGGCATTGCTAACAAGATACTGAGAGGCCATTAACTACAGAAATGCTAGAACTCTACACAATAATAAATGAGATCAGTTGAATGTCATAAGCTCTCTTTGTTGACAGATCTATTCTAAATTACAGCAAACATAGGGATAATTAATTACATTTCCTAAAACTATAAACACAATTTCTATACTGAGAGCTGAAAAGAAATCTGATATTTTATAGAAAAATACCAAGTGGCATTTGTCGTTTCGTAAGTGTTCCCTGGAATAAGGCACTTGAACAGGATGAAGATAAAAGAGTAATGACAAAAAGGTGATTTATTTCCCAATTGTTCATTCCTTTCCAATAAGCAAGCAACAATGCTACATACAGAGAACTCACTGTATTTGACAAGGGAGAATAAATCTGTAGTTCATCGTCATTTGCTTTATTTACTAATACCAACTTACTTTTCATTTAAGAATTCAAGCACATTTTGGTATTTTGAATGTCTGGGTCATCTGCATCTCTCTGGAGCTTAGCATTAGACTTAGTACATAGTATGTAAATAATAATTCATGGAAGGGCTAACTGCTTCTACTTTTTAAATAAATGTCAAAAACAAGTAGTCTAACAGGTCATTAATATGCAAATCTTGCTCAACAACCTCAAAGTATAATAAATATTGCATGCTCTTGTTTGATCAAAATTAGTACTAAGTAGTGTTCCCATAGCAATAATGTAAAACTAAGATCAACTAAAATCAACTCTGATACATACATAACACAAGTCTTATTTGGAAAAAGAAAGAAATTTCTGATTCTGGTTCCTCTACATCTTCTCTGGCTGAATAATTCCAATTATTTCATGAGGAAATTAAAACCTCCAGCAGCTTGATAAGGTCACTCAGAGAGTTGATGGCAGAGCCCAAATTAACATCCAGAGTTCTCTACTTCTCACCCAATGCTCTTTTATGCACAGCAGAGACAATATTAGTGAGAAAACCGATCTTACTCCCTTGTCAAGACAAATTATTTAATTCAGATATTCTCCTTTTAATAAATCCATATTTACCAAAGATATGTAGAAAAAATGTATGAACACTTCTAAAGTTTTGAAATCTAATATTAATTTGTTCTCCTGACTGACAAAAAAAAAAGTTTTCCTATTTAGAATAACTTACAAAAATCCTCAAATGATTGTCACAATACAATCACAACTCTAACCTTAATTTATGAATTATTTCATTTTCATTAAGTAATTTACATTATTTAAAATAATGAATGTGTAATTTTAGTATAGTAGAAATATCAAATACATATACAAAATAAATAATGAAGATAAATTTTTTCATTTTACTATGTACCATTTATCACAACGGTAATTAATTCTCTATTTTTATTCAATTATTAATTGTTAAACTTTGGGTTTCTTAGAACATATTATAAGTGATACATAAATTTAAAGCAAGCATGGGGCAAGTTATACAAATTGTTAAATTAAAGTTGTAATTCCAAAGTTTACTCATTTTAATTTCCTTCAAACCATTGTCATTATGTGGAATTATGACTCTTGTCTATTTCTTGTGGCATTTTTTCTTCCTACTAGAACCCAGAATGTCAAAATAACTAATTTATTAATTTTTGTTAAAATTCAAGCTTTAATAAAAAATTTAGGCATATGATGGTTTCATCATCATATATTCATTTTGTCTAGAATGTGCACTTTTTAAACTTAAAAGCTGGAAAAATTATAGTGAAGTGTTTGGGGAATAATAAATTAAAAATACAACCAGAGGCACTTTTTCTGTCCCCATTGTCTCACCAGTGCCATTGTCTTTTCCAGTAATAGTTTTGGGAAACCATGCGATACAGCTGATAGTTTTTACTTTTAAGCCTGAGACACCTAATGATTCACAGCGATAACTTCCTGCCCATAGTATTAATACCTCTATTTGTAAAAAACGATGCCAGCTCAGGCAGAGGTCCATTCCCACAGCTCTCTCAGCATTCCTTTTATTTCCATGCCTCTGCGTGATATCACAATGTCATGGTGATTGTTTCCTGTTCCTTACTGCAGACAAGAGCTAAAGATGGGAACAGCAATCAGAAGTCACCAATGTGTTTGTAAATTCATGATAAAAAGGCTAATTTATTTCCTTACAATGTGTTTTTAACTGTTTAAGTTTATTCTCAGTATTTGAAAATCATCTGTGCTTTTTAGGTTTCAAAAGAATAATAGCTTGTTGAATTTGTTGGGTGTGCTATTTATTTGGTAGCCTATGAAAATTTCTTTCATGAACAATACTAAAAGGCAGTTTGGCAGGTATAGCTTTGAGATTACTATAGTAAATATGATGACAAAGCTCACAAAACTTACAAATTGATGCAGTACACAGCCAAGAAGTATAATCCCAAAGATTTAGACTCCTTGTTTCCTTTTCGTTCTTCCTTTAATTAATTGTGGTACCTTTATCTTAACTCTGATATTTTGTCCCAAGGTAATTCAGGTTATAATTTGCCATTCCTGTATAACTAGGTGGGTGAAGGCTGTCCTCAAGTTGCAAATACTGTCCTGATAATCTCATAGGGCAAATATAATGTATTGTGCATTATGGAGCATAGTATAATGTATTTTTCTCATTGTGTGCTTCTTATGCAAAAACTGGGTTGTCCACATTTCAGAACATCATGCTAACCCACATCTTTAAGACATAAACACATTTTACTTAAAGTTGGACTGTTATAACATATGACTTGGCCTTTCTACCTAAAAATATTCTTACCTAAATATTCCTACCTAAAATATTTTTACAGTTGCTTTCACAGTTGCTCTGCTCTTTCTGCCAAAACATGTTTGGGTAGAATATTACATACTGTAAGATGTCATTTCTCTGATGTCATATTTTTCATTCATTGACAATTTTTTTCTTGCTTAAGAGAGGACAAATATGTTCCAAGAATAATGTAATGGCTTGTAACTTTTAGCTACATGGCTACATGGTCAAAACCTATTCAGACTTGAAGGATATGTGGATTTTGAGGGGGGTTGGTACCCTGAGAGCTCTTGGCCCGTAGCCACCCTGACCAGTCTGTCTTCGCAGTGACACTTCCTGTGCATTGTTACCACCACCTGCAGGTTCTCCTCTTTGCGGAGACAATCAAGGCTATTCTCAGTAAAGAGAGGAGGTCCTCCTTACGCATCTTTGGGAACCCTCCTGGTTTTTTGATTTTTGTTTTTTAATTTAATCAGAAAATCTCTTGGGCTTGTGTATGTGTGTGCACCAGTTAGAATGCCTTTCCAGGTAACGATAACTACATTTTCTCTTTTTCCTCTCTGCTTTTAGTCAAACCCACAGTTTTGCAAATGTATGCTACCTGCTTGGACAAGCTCAAAACAGTCTTAACTCTTCTGATCACTGAGTGATTATTCAGATTCCTGTCATCTCTTGAAACTAAAATATATACTACACACACACACACTTAGGACACATTCATGCTCTCAAATAGCTAGTTTCTTATAGAAAAAAAAGCTTCTAATTGAATGACCTTATTTAATTTGAATGCCTTTCTTCCTTTTTCTCACATATATTTCACCATCTGCTGCCTTATCATATTTTTCTGAATTTCATTGACAGTCTGAAATCTCTTCCTTTTCAAAGGTGATTTTAGTTTTGGGAAAAGCCAGAAGTTGCAAGTCACCAAATATGAGCTTTAGGGGGCCTAAGTCATCTGGGTGATTTAATGTTTCACCAAAAAACTCTGCATAAGACATGATGCATGAGTGGGCACATTGTCATGATGAAGCTGCCAATCACCATTGGCCATAGCTGTGGCCTTCTGAATTATCTGAATAGTTTCCACAGAAGAATGTTCAAGCTTACTGCAAAATTTGATGTAGATTCGTGCTTGACTTGCTCAGTCATTTTGATTGTGATGGCCACACAGTACACATGCTCACTCAACAGCATCTACTGCCCACACTGACTAGTACAGCGAAGTCATCACTGTTCACACATGTGCATTTTATAGTCCACTCTGCTTGGCTGCCAGGTTACATTGATGTCACACAAAACCATATTTATTATATTAATAATGGCTGGACTTTTTCCAGACAGACCCCATATATGTGTATGTATACAAATATGTTCATATATATAACATATAATATATATACATACACACATATGTGTATAGATATACACATATACATATACACATATATAATGCATAATATATACATAAAATCACCATAATTACAAATTTTATGCAACTATGATTTAAAGATATTTTAACTTGTTCAAGGTCACATAATCAGTAAGTGTTAGTGCTTAGATTTGAACCCACATCTTTCTGTCACTAAAGCTCAGGTGCTGTTATAATAGCACTAAAGGCATTGCGCTCCAGAAGAGGGCAGTAAGTTGATGGCTTTGACTTCCAACAACTGCCTCTTCAGCCTTGTATCACAATTCACAAAGCACTGGCATCAGTCTGATTCCATTTAGGCCTCTGAACCGCAGTAGGAGCTGTGAATTATCCCTCTAGTTTAAACAAGGGAGAAACTGGGTGAGGGGGCGGTCAAAGGGCTATGGACTAAGAGAGAGGAATTCCAGGTTCAGTTAGAACACTTGGGAGTGACACCCCAAATGCCATTACATTTTATATAGTGGTCATAAAAACTGAGGGGTTCGCCTCTGAGAAACTCCTGCGCTGCAGAATGCATTAAAGAACAGATGATCAGATGGGGGATGGGAGGCTCTAGGTGTGTCAATGAGATGCTGTCTCCTTCGGGTTGGATTCATTTTGTGCCTTCAACCCGTGGTGAGAGTGTTCACCTATGAACAACCCATGACAAACCTAGTGGATGAATTTGTTTTTCCTTCCTCATTTATCACTTTTGTTTTGCAGTGTATTCTTCATAAAACCTGTCCTTTCATCCATGTGGCCAAGGCCTTCTCGCTTCCACTGAGCTGATAGCTTGCTCTGTTCAGTTGCCTCGGGATTTGATCAGTCACTCTGTCCCCAACCCATTTTACACACTTAGGGTAATAAAATCATTCATTGTAACAAACATGAATTGGGTGGCTGTCCCCTAACAGAACTTCATATTAGGAAGAAATTTCTAGGAAAAATGCCTCACTTCAAACAGCAGTGATGATTGTATTCGTTATAACTAACATTTCTCAGGCTCCTGTGAACTGTATGGCAGTATCCGGACACTTCAGCATTATCCTCTTTAATCCTCATAAAAGCTCCATTGAGTTAGATATGATTTCCACCTTTCTTTTTTGTACATGAGATTTCTCTGATGCTTATAAAGATTAGGATTGCCTAAAGCCACATAGGAAGTGGCAGAGAGATTATTAAGAGCAATTTGTTGGATACCAAAGTTTGCATTTGACACACTACACTATATGGGGCTGGCAGGCACTGCATGTTGAGATTATACTTTTATTCATCCCATACAAACCCATTTCAGCTTTGCAGGGGGCAACTCTGATTTATAATAATTCTGTGGAGTTCTAATGCGTGTTTCTAGTCTTTTTCTTTAAACTACAACCATTTTCACAATGTCAGCTGATAACTTGCGAGTTTCATTTGGTATTGGGCACACGAGTTTAAGGTGTGCAGACAGCACAGAAACAATGACATCATCATGTAGCAGCAAGGCTGCAGCAATGCAGGTCATCAAAGGTGGGGGCTGTGCCGCCAACAGAAATTCCAGATAATCTTGCATCCCCAAGGGAAAAAAATAATCATTTGTAAAGGCAAACAGGCCTACCCCATGACTTTCCACCAACATAAATGTATTGTGTTCTCAAGTGTTTATTTTTCAACATGCTTCAGCCTGCATAGTCACCTAACCTACCCAGAACTCAAAAACTAGACTGTTCAATTAATTGCCTCAAAGACACCATGGAAGCCTTGAACTCTTGGTTCTTGGAGGCCCTGGTGAATGATTGCTGCTCTGCCAGTTTGCTGCCCACGGAGTTAAACAGTAAATGAGCAAATCTGGCTGTCTGTCCTGCCCTGTCTGACATACCAGGTAAGCATCTCTGTATGTGCTGAGGTATCTCCTCCATTCCTGTATTCCATCCCCTAACAAGACGTTCAGAGGCAGGGGTCTCTACTGCCAAGTCCTTTAATATCTGAGATCTTTGGAAATTGACTGTTACATGACAACACATAGAAGTCCTTTCCTCAACCCGTATTTCTACAGCTTTGGCTTCTCATTGCCCTAGGTTGTTCCAGACATCAGCCCATTGGCAGAGGCAGCCAGTTTTGGATTCGTTGCTCTGCGCCTTGAAAAACAGAGGTTCCAGCCCATCACGGGAACAGCATTACTGAACCGCTCACTGGGTTAGTCACTGCTTTATCATGCTTTGTTGTTATTTTTTCAGTGCACCTATCAACCTGTCAAACCTTGTTTTCCTGGTTCTGACAATCACTGAGCCGTGGCCAGAAGACAGATATGTACGGGAATTCTTTGTTTTGGGAGGAAAAAAGAAATCAGCCCTAATAGACTAGCTGTTCCTCACCCTTGAGGTCTAGCTGTGCCACATACCAAATGGCTTCTGTCAAAGCAGCCATTCTTCCGGTTTAGGCAGCTCTCAGAGGTTTCCGGGTGCAGTACACTCTTTTTAAATTTGTTGATACAGCCTGGCATCAATTGAAAAGCTAAGCTCAACTTCCGTGACCCTTGAAAAAAGCTTGTATTGCAAATAGCCACAGAACTTCGAGCCAGGATGTGGCTTGATGACCTGCTGACACTTCTCAGATGTAAAATGTCTATCAGGCTTCTCATGGCTGGGCCTGAGTAAATGATGCCAAATGAAGGAGGCCTGTCACTTGATTCTTTGGCCACTTATCTCTGACTCTTCTGTACTTTTGCAAGATAATTTCTTTGGTCATGTTCACTGTTTCCTTGTTCAGTATTTCTATCTGAACAAATTTTAAAAGTATTACAAGTAAAACAATAAACTGATCAGGTATACTTCACATCAGACAAAAGAAAAAATGACTATAAAGGCTTTTAATTTTGACTTTAACATGAACTAAAGGTAATAAATTGCCAAAAGTTTGGAAGAAGGATTGAAAAATCAAATTGTGTGTTTTAGCAGGTTCATTTCACATTTCAGTTGTGTTCCAAGTTTGTTTGTCTAAAGAAGAGTGTCGTTAGGCATAATGTCAATAATGACTTCATAAATTCCTTCGGTATCTTAAGTAACGCAATATAGTGTCGTCTACGTAGGATGCCATTCCCCCAATATATGGCCACATCTGTGATAGGGGAGTCTCTCCTTAGTGTTTCACATGCACAATGTGGTCTTTTGTCATAACTCTCCTAAGCATTTAAAGAAAACTTTATCTTAGAATGTCAAAATCCAAATTGAAAATAAAACAAAAAATGGGAGATGGGTTTTTACCCTCTTGGAACTTACAGTTCATTAAAAATAGAAAAAGTATCTGTGCAATGCTCATAACGAGTACTGGCTTATTTTAAGGCGTGTGAATGTGTGTGTTCACATATATGCCCTTGCGTCTGGGCATGCACATGTCCTTGCATCCTGCTGTTCACAGCTCATAGTTTCCCAAGGACTGTCATCTGCTTCCTCAACATGATGGGGTACGGCCGTACGAGGCACTATTTCAGCGTTTGCCATGGATCAGGAGATCTGAGTTCTTTTCCTTATCCTGCTACTTACTAATATTGTGAACTCGACCATACCACTAAATTTCTTTTTTTGATTATATTTTATTGATTATGCTATTACAGTTGTCCCATTTCCCCCCATCATTCCACTCCACCCTGCACACCCTCTCCCACCCACATTCCCCCCTTTAGTTGATGTCCATGTGTCATAAGTTCTTTAGCTTCTACATTTCCCACACTATTCTTGCCCTCCCCCTGTCTATTTTCTACCTGCCGTCAATGCTACTTATTCTCTGTACTTTTTCCCCCCTCTACTCCTCCCACTCCCCTGTTGCTAACCCTCCATGTGATCTCCATTTCTGTGGTTCTGTTCCTGGTCTAGCTGTTTGCTTAGTTTGCTTTTGTTTTAGGTGTGGTTGTTAATATCTGTGAGTTTGCT